>CM060950.1:45432907-45560407 GCA_030765055.1 Mantis religiosa | reverse complement strand
GAAAAAGTTGGTGCTTTGGTTATATTAGAACTACAAGAAAAGGAACATGTTTATTGAATTCAGTGAAACTGTTACAGCTCTTACTAAAATTAGGCAAATGAGTCAACCTTGTATATACTGATTACACAAAAAAAAAAATGAAGCTAGTTACAGTGGAGTAATAAATATTACACAAATAAAATTATTTGTTAATTATAATCCACTTATCTTAAGAAGTTGATGTTAATACTTCTTTCTTCTTTTTAAAAATCGATTTCGAAGGCATCTTGCATTCATTTTCAGTTAAATAACCTCCGTTGTTAAGGAAATCTCGGTTACCATGTTTTCTCTTTTGCTATGTCACGTTCCCAGCACTACCAACATCCGAAGACGAAACAAACCTAAAAACAGAATTAATTGCCAGTATGTCAAAATTCATTATGCGATGCTTATTTTTTAAAATAAATATTTTTCCCATACTATCAAATCTATGGGAACATTTAATTGTTTTAATAATTTAACTTGGGGATTTATTTCATGGTTAAATGACCAAAAAATGATCTGCTATGGCTGATTTATCTGTTTGTTTATATTTAATGTTACGAAAATGTTCTTTCTTTCTGGTTTACAAACTACGTTTCATCTTTCCAATATAAACCTAATCACAATCTAAACAATTAAATTGATAAATACCAGGTTTTTTATTATTAGGAATAATATCTTTTTTAGAAAATTGTAATAAATTTTTAATACTAAATTTATTTTGAGGAACTAAAGTTATACCAACTTCTTTAAACAAAATTTAAAAATGTTTATTAACCCAAGGATGGAAAGTAAATTTTTTAAATTTATAATCATCTTTTATTTTTTCAAGAGTAGAAATATCATTAATACTTTATTGATATTTAAATTTTTCAATCTTCTTTTGTATAAAATCTTTGTTAAAACCATTAATTAAAGCAGTATTTATAATATGTTTACATTCTTTATTAAACTCTTCTTTATTCAGGGGTATATTTATTAATCTATAAATCAAACTATTAAAAACAGCAAATTTATGTGGAAAAGGGTTAAAACTGTTATTTTTTTATGTAATTATCAATATGTGTAGATTTCCTATAAATACCAAAATCTAATTTGTTATTATTTCTTATTATTTTCAAATCTAGAAAAGGAAGAAATCCATTAAGTTCAGTTTCTAATGTGAATTTTATAGCTTTATCTTGTAAATTTAGTAATTTTAAAGCATCATTAATTTGTTTTTCAGGAACATTAGCAAAAATATCATCAACATATCTATAACATGTTTTAATAAAATTCCTAATGAAATGGAAGTTATATCAGACAAAGTAAAACATTTGGTAAAAGTTAGTAATCCTGTTTTACCTAGAATTTATGCCCTTCCTAAAATTCATAAGTCTGGAAATAAAATGAGACCTATTGTTAATTGTATAAACACTGCAACTTCCAATTTAGCAAAATGGTTACACAAAAAATTTAGTAATTTTGATAAATTTGAAAGTTTAAGCATTAACAATTTTTTTGAACTAATACAAAAGATTGATAGTGTTGTATTATCTAAAACTGATAAACTTATTTCTTTTGATGTAACTGTCTTATTTTCTAGTATTCCTAGAGAAAGACTTTTAATTTATTTAAAAAAGTGGTTGAATTCAATAAATTTAATGAGGACTTAATAGTTGATTTTGTTAAACTTACTGATTTTTGTTTGGATCAAAATTTTTTCACTTTTAATGGTGAACTTTTTCAACAAACTTCTGGCTTAGCAATGGGTATTCCTCTTTCACCTTTTCTTGCTGATCTTTTTATGAGTTTTTTCAAAATTCAAGTCACTAAAGCTTTTCCTTTGATTTTTGAAACATGTTATAGATATGTTGATCATAGTTTTGCTATTGTTCCTGAAAAACAAATTAATGATGCTTTAAAATTACTAAATTTACAAGATAAAGCTATAAAATTCACATTAGAAACTGAACTTAATGGATTTCTTCCTTTTCCAGATTTGCAAAAAAAAAAAAAAAAAAAAAAAAAAAAAAAAAAAAAAAAAAAAAAACAACAAATTAGATTTTGGTATTTATAGGAAATCTACACATATTGATAATTACATAAAAAATAATAGTTTTAACCCTTTTTCACATAAATTTGCTGTTTTTAATAGTTTGATTTATAGATTAATAAGTAAACCCCTGAATAAAGAAGAATTTAATAAAGAATATAAACATATTATTAATACTGCTTTATTTAATGGTTTTAATAAAGACTTTATACAAAAGAAGATTGAAAAATTTAAATATCAAAAAAGTATTAATGATATTTCTACTCTTAAAAAAATAAAAGATGATTATAAATTTAAAAAATTTACTTACCATCCATGGGTTAATAAACATTTTCAATTTTTTTTTTAAAGAAGTTGGTATAACTTAAGTTCCTCAAAATAAATTTAGTATTAAAAATTTATTACAATTTTCTAAAAAAGATATTATTCTAATAATAAAAAATCTGGTATTTATCAATTTAATTGTTTAGATTGTGATCAGGTTTATATTGGAAAGACAAAACGTAGTTTGTAAACCAGAAGGAAAGAACATTTTTGTAATATTAAATATAAACAAATGGATAAATCAGCCATAGGAGATCATTTTTTGGTCATTTAACCATGAAATAAATCCCGAAGTTAAATTATTAAAACAATTAAATGTTCCCATAGATTTGATAGTATGGGAAAAATATTTATTTTAAAAAATAAGCATCGCGTAATGAATTTTGACATACCGGCAATTGATTCTATATTTAGGTCTGTTTCGTCTTTGGATGATGGTGATGCTGGGAACGTGACATAGCAAAAGAGAAAACATGGTAACTGAGATTTCCTTAACAATGGAGTTTATTTAACTGAAGATGAATGCAAGATGCCTTCAAAATCGATTTTTAAAAAGAAGAAGAGTATTAGCGTCAACTTCTTAAGATAAGTGGATTATAATTAACAAATATTTTTATTTGTGTAATACCTGTATATACTTTTCTCCACTTACAAGTTTTTTGATGAAGACTAGTTTCTGGGAACCTCTTCGTGTGGGTTCGTGAAATGAAAAGTCCAATTGCACCACTCAAAAATGTTCTTTATTTCCACCGACTTACAGTTAAACTCTTGCTAATTACACAGAATTACGTAATGCACACAATTACGATTCACCAGTTCGTCCGTTACAATTTCACTTGCACTCGTAATTACGTACAATCCTCCGATGCACTCACACAGTCTTCCCGTCGTACACTAGCACGTCAAGCACTGACTAACTCCTCTTGCCCGACGTGTTGCTTATATAGGGTCAGCTGGCCGATCTGGAAGGTTCTAGATTAGATGAAATATCCCGTAAGTTCGAGAACACAGGTGGAACAGAAAGAGACGGCGCAGTGATGTTTTTTTTCCCCAGCCACCCCTCGTTACTGATATAAGACAAACGAGGGGGGCGGGGCGAACGCCGACCATCTCCTGCTTGCCCGCTCTATAGGGTGTTCCGATGTTCGGGTGACAGTATCGTCAGTTCTGTGGTTGACAGAAGTTCTCAGGAATGACTACCATGGGCTGTGATCCAGCACGACCAGGATTGTCAGTGAATGAGATACGGCCATCTTTGAAACGTTTACACTATTCAAATGTCTTACTGCGACAAGAGTGTCTCATCACCATACTGAGCCTGAAGTCTTCTGTAAATTTTAGCAGGTTTTGTGCCCTTGTTCACTAAAAACTTCATCACAACACACTGTTCCATGTGGACTTTCATACTCTTCTCCGCCATCTTGAATAACAGTCTATCCAGAAGCACGGGAAATGAGGTTGTCTACCAGTAAAAGGAAACAGGTGCCACTGTCTACTGCATACAAAACCAGCAGCCTAGTCATTCATTTAAACCTGAAAAAAAAGATGTCCCAGATTGACTTGAACGAACCTCGAATGTATATTTATAATTTATTAGAAAGCACTCTGCATGACTAGTTTATTATGATACTCATACCATTAGATTAACATTGAAGTGATTACATTTTTATTTGGATTTTCTGCTGCCAACAAATTTCAGTGGATGGTATCATTGGTAGTACACATTTTTGTAATGAAGGGTGTAGTAGCAAATAGTAGTTGTCAAGAAGATAGTAAATAGTGAAGAAAGCAATTACATGGACTATGACACCATGATCCACTGCACCATATTTACAATAGTCATCAATTCCAGCTGCTTCAAAATGGTACTAAGCCTGCTTTTCACTATTTTTTTCTCTCAATTCTGCAGAAACTAATTGGCAAATATGCTGTTTCCATGTTGACTAACTATATAGACTACTATGACTTTACAGAGAGAGGAGTGGAAAGCTTGTCTTCACAAGTGGTAACTGGACCCATTTATTAGCTGGAGGTACCCTTAAGGCGGTGTAGGATGGTAGGGTGACAATGTCAATGATGGTAGGGGAATTAGGGGACCAGCATTTTTTAAATTTGAGCTCATTGTGCCTTGGGGATACTTCAAATTAGCTAGTCAGAGATGAGGGCTTGTAGAGGGACAATTTAAATTGGCACCCTATAGCTGAGAATTGAATCACAGATCCTTAGTATTAAAGGCATAGATAAAAGTAAAATAATGCCCTAATTGAATCATTGTATATGCAGAGACAAAATTTTAAATATTTGTTTCAAAGTTATGGAATATATTTCTAACAGAGAGTGCAGCGTAAGGTGGTTCAGTTGCTTCGAGTACATATTCATAATTTTTTGGAAAACATTGTTTAGTTTGAGATTGTATCAGAAAGCATACGTTGGATCAGTTTTTCTCATTCTAAAAATGACTTATATTTATGGATATTTATTTAAATTTAGTGAACTGTGTAAGTAAGTACTATTTTATAATTGTAGTGCTGCTTCTAAGGCAGTGCTGTGTATTGTTGTTGTTTTGGAGTGATCATTTATGTATTGTACCCATACTTAAATGCTGCGTCCTTTAAATTAATAATGTACTTATGTCAGTATTTATCTAGAAGACATGCAATACAAGTGCAGCTGGGATTGATGATTCTCTTACCTAAATCAATATACTACAAATTTGGAAGTTGAATTACCAACTTGGAAACAGAGTGCAAGATTTTATCACAAGAATTATCTAAATCATGATGAATTGTAGAAATGAGGCCTATGGCAATTTTCAACTAACACATTGATATAAGTAAAATAATAAATGGTTGTATTAAACTGTGTCTTTGAAGATTTCCAATAACTTGCCATGAATGATTTTTGTGGGTATAATGGTACTGTAATTTAAATTTGTAATATTTTATTGATAACCAGTAAAGGCATTGAGAGCAGTAGATGAAATGTTAGTAGAACAAGATCATTAACAAATGGCAATGAAGAAACTACGAACTTAAGTATCTAAGTTGTTGTACAAGTTTTGGGTGATATTTATAGAGAATAGCATCTTAACTGTACTTAACTTTTGGAGCAATAAAATACTGTAAACAGGAAAATTGATGTACAACAGCAACTCTGAAATGACAGTCTGTTTTTTACTTGTCTTATTGTTATTTTTGTTAGAGAAATTACTTTGAACTGGTGTTCTCGGTAATGGCAACAAAATTGCTCAGGAGGTTTTAAAGAAGTAAGCAATTCAATTGGGTAGTTAACAGTGTCACATAATCACTGAAGCTTACTTATATCTGTTTGAAGGCTTGGAACATCCTTTACTTTCTAACTGAATGCATAAGAATAAGTAATTTCAAGATACATTGATATGAATGATTGCTTAATAATTCTTGCAAAGGTATTAATTGCAGAGCTATGGTTTTTATTTTATTTTTAGATAAATAGGTATCATTAAGCAATATTTAAACTGTTAGTGATTATAATTTATGCAAATTAGGCATTTACTGGAAAGCAAAGTGTTGAAATCCGGCCATTATGTAAAGATATATTTTTCATTTGTTCAAAAAGATGCAAAGTTTAAAATTTCCTTTTTTATTAAGAGTGATGCAGGTTTGCCAGTGCTCAGTGAAATACAAACTTCCTTGGATCAGTAAGAAGATTAATTCTAAAAAGAAATAAAAATTAACATGAAGCTGATAGTGTCGTTTCCTTCTTTGTTGACAGACGAATACGGAGTTGGCAAGAGGAAACATTGCTGAAACAAATGAGCAAGCAGCCATGAGGGAATCACTACCAGAAATGGAAAATTCACAATTTCGGTTGAAATTGCATCAGAACTTGGACGTGCAACCTCGTCTAGAAAGTAATTTGAATGTCAGACCAAGAGCTTTGGGAGTTGTACCAACTAATGCTCGTCGTCAGGAAGATAACATTTTGAGGCATTATTTAGCATCACAAAATGTTCACCTACCAGGTGCAATGAAAGGAATTTCCCCTGAGCAGGTAAATACATCTGCTGAACTTCCAAAACTGAATAGAGGGAGTTGCAGAATTGCACCAAATACTAAATCAGGGTCACAGACTTCACTGTCAAGATTAGAGAAAATACGAAGTGATGTTGAGAAAGAAGTAGTAAAATTTATGCATAGTAATTTTACTGAAAGTGAACCTTTGTTAAAGAAAAGTACCAAGCCTTCGCCTCATGCCAAGAGTTCTTTACCAAGATCTGAAGCAGTTAAACCTCAGAATCCTTCAGTACCAAGTCCTGGAGTGCAGAGAAAGTATGGTCGGTTCAGACCTGGTTGGTTGGACAGTTTCACATGGTTGGAATATGATGAAAAACTGAATATAATGTTCTGTAAGTACTGTCGCAAATGGAGCAGCTCATTGCCTGATATCCGTACATCATTTGCTGATGGCAACAGTAACTTTAGGCTTGAGATAGTTAATCACCATGACAAATGCAAGGCACATAAGATATGCATGGATAAAGAGGTGGAAACTATTACTAAAATGGAATCAATATCATAAATTGTAATCCTTAATCTTATAAATTGTAATACATCTCTTATTACATATCGGCTCTTTGGAAGAATTGTGTCTAAATTTTGGAGAAATGTTTCTATGTAATCAGATATAAGTATTTAATGGTATATGCATCTAAGAAATTAAAACAAAATATGTTCAATATTTGTTTACATTTTAAATGGAGTAAACCAACTGTATAAACAAAATTAAGAAAATGAAGGTATTATATCTTGGATCATATTCACCATTAGATATTTACATGTATTTTCAAGGGCTGTGTTAATGATTTGCTTTACAAACTGATGCTACTGTAAATATATTGTAGGCAGATTAGAGAGATAAAGATATAGAACTAAAAACAACTGTGTAAAACAAGAAAGAAGAAAGAATAAAAAGCCGTGCTAAGATTTAAATGAAATATATTAATTTTACAAAGGAGAAGGCCTTTTATAAACATTTAAGTATGCACTTTGTGTTGCAAAACATTAACATATTAGCATTCTTGACTATAATATAACGTAAAAAATCTTAAAGAAAATAATATATATACCTCAGCCGTTCTATCTCCGGCTCTGACATTTCTCGAGAGGGGGAAGCAGGCTGTTGCCAGTTCTTTAGCGGGAATTTCAAGCAGAGGAACAATGCGTATTTTAAATATTTCATATATTTGCATATTTCACGAACCAGTAGCCATATTATTATAATAGCGATAATAATAGGACTTACGAACACTAAAAATCGGAATTCACGCACGAAAAATATATCAAAGGAAGTTCACCAGCGCAAGCCGCTATTAGGCCAAGTGGCTCAAACAAATTTAAGCTGGCAACACGGTGTTGGGTTCGGGAGCCACGCCTACCAGCGACAATGCTGATTGGCGCTAGCAGACAGTTTTAACTTCCTGACCACGACACCGGATGTAGAGACTCCCAGTACTACCAACAGATGCAGTTAGTGTGTGTGTGAAAGGTGTGAATGAAATATTCGAATAGAGTGGTGTTGTAATAAATATCTTGCACTATGATGAAATTGTAAATTGTATTTCAGTGTTTTAAAGTTAATATAGTCCGATATTTTCATTCTAAAGATAATTTTGAGGATATGTTTTCAATTGCTCATTACTGTATGTTGGTACTATTAGGTTTCCCCTTCCACCTTTTACAGTCGCAAAATGTCAGAGCCGGAGATACAACGGCCGGACAGTAGAAAAGTATTAGGGAAAAATTTTTTGTTGACAGCTCCAGAATACATGCAGAAGTGAAACTAATGAGCAAAGAACAACTTAAAAAGATGATCACTTGGGAAACAGAATTTAAAAGAGAAGTACTAACACACTTAACCTGATTTTTATTGCACATCAAGGTTGTAATGTTAGTACTAATCTGCCAACCTCACTTGCATATTACAGTGTTGGAATTGCTGTCATTCAGTTTAGATGCATAAAAGAGGCTGTCAACATTTTATTATGCAGTGTTGAGGAATTATTTGTGTCTGTGGCCCTCATTCAGTACATTGTATGTATGCAGTTTACTTCTATGAAGCTCCTATTTGATGTCTTCAACTGCCCAATGTTGGTCTCTAATCGGCTAACGGGTAGTCATATAATATTATTGTTACTTTATATAAAGAGTGCCCAAGTCTCACTTTATAGGTGAAATCATAAAACTATTTTTTGCTATTTGGTGAATCATGCTGATGCAGCATGATCGTATTGAGATCATTTTGGTATATGGATGTGAGAGTGGGTCTCGGAGAAAGTTGGTAAATGAATTTAACAGATATTGTTGGACAATAACATTGCCATATTCCTGTTTGTCTTATCAATAAAAACCTGGTAATTTAGAATATGCGAAAATCCACATGCTCCAAAATGCACTAAAGCATGACAAAATATCTACATTTCATTGCTTCAGATAATTGGTGTTCTAAAGCCTTAGTATAAAATGCTTACTTGCAAATGACATTCTAATAAACAAAACATGTTGCCCTAATTAAACTACACAAACTTCTGCAAAATACATCAATGAAATCCACTTGCACAATATAATTCATACATGCACAAAACTGTGAAATTTTGCAGTTAAAGAGTGTTGCTGTACTTCAAAGCAAAAAGATTATTTATATGCATCCAAGTTATTTACATATTACATGCATATCTTTTAGTCCGATTTAACAGATAAAGCTGTGGCTTCCTTTTCGTTCTTTAAAAGGTCATTAGAAAAAGTGTTTTAACATTAAAAATTAATTCTTTGAAGCTATTTTTTAAAAGTGAAGTATAATATTAAATTGAATAAATTTTAGTCACTTGTTAAAACTTGCTTCACTTATCCCTCAGATGTTAAAATTAGGAAGACATCTTGTTAAAAATTAGGAAGATGTCTTCCTAATTTTAGCATCTGAAAGACAAGTGAAGTAAATTTTAACAAGTGGCTAAAATCGATTCAATTTGTTTTAACATTCTTCAAAACTTCTGTTCCTCAAAATGGAATTGGCTTGCAGTGTTCTATTGGACATTCACAATCTAAACAGGACTTCCGTTCTCAACAGGGCTAAAAATTAGTTTTTTTTTTTTTTTTTTTTTTTTTTTTTTTTTTTTTTTTGCATAACTGTCATATGAGAGAACAGGCAACATGAATCTGGGTATTCTGGCATATTTGTGATGTCCATCAGCTCTAAGGATATTCAATGGTTTAATCCACTTAGAATCAATCTTTGCAGTGTCTTCAGTTACAACTCTATGGCTCTTGGAGCCATATGTACCAATAGAGATTAGTAGAGGTCCAGTACTGGAGGTAATGTTTGTTAACTTTACTATTGACATAAATTTTGTCTCATCCAAGAAGATTGCTTTCATGTGTATGTTTCTCATTGAGAAACCACTCATATTTATATCCTAAGAACAGGATCATCATCAGATATGTTGCTTAAAACACATACATATGTCACCAGGAAAGTTTCAGATCCTATTTCAACTTAGAGTTTGTCTGGATAAAACTTCTCATTTTTATTTACTGTTCTAATGTGATACTGGACCTTTATAGAGGCTTTCAGGGCTTGCTTGGAACTTCATAACTACTTCACAAATTTAAAGAGGAGTTGATGGGAGTCCCAGTCTTTACAAGTTCTTGAGAAGATACCTTTTTTACCAGTTAAAAGAGTGTGTTTTGTATCATTTGCATTCGGATTATGTCTGTTAATTTCATCTGCCCCATTGTTTGTGACCCAACTCTCATATCCAGACAACAAAATGATTTGAATGTGTTTTTCATTAATCAGATGATTCACTAAAAGCAAAAAATAACCAATTTCATAATGTGGTGTATGATATTGAATTTGTTGGACTCTGTAGAAAAAAAGTGTTAAATAGTAAATGTTAAATGTTTTCTCTTCATTTTAATTGTGGTATTTGTGGTATTTTATGAAAAAGATTGTGCAAACCTATGTATAAATTAGCATTAATTGTTATGAAAAGTGCAGAAATTACAGTAGCTGCTTAGTCTCATAATGCTTTATATTGGATTTATGACGTCTTGTGATGGCAGTTCAAAAATGCAATACATGCAAAGACCACATGCTGTCTTGATGCTAGTCATTACATGTGTAAGTTTTGCCAACCAAGTACATGGATTTTTTTCTGTTTGCTATAAATGAGTTGTGAATTATGTTAATTGTACAGACATCCAGTTCTTGTGCTAACTACATAACTACAACCATGGCAGTCAGTAATAAACATGTTCTAAACATTCTTTCTTATGTATGTGTTTGGAGGAATTTAGTAACAGGACATCAACATTAATCGCAAAAACTATTTGTAGTTGGTTTATTGATGCTCGTCACTTACTTTTTTATATTATTCAAAATTTATAGAAAAGAGTGACGAGTATCGATAAACCAACTACAAATAGTTTTTCAATAGAACTTGAAGGGTTATGTCAGCAATATCTTCATAGAAAAACAGTAGTAATTAGGTTATGTTCTAAATATATTTAAATTGTTCCCAAATCATTTTTTTGTTTTTTAATGAGTGGCATGTTTTTCTAGTAAAGTATGGAGCCTAAGTTTCAATCTCAGTTGAGGTAGTTACCTTGCTAAGGTTTCCTTTTTTCTGGAATTTTATGTTATCCTAAAAAGATGATGGTTATGCAACTCTCAGCCATATTAAACTTGTAACAATCTTTATCATTACCTTATTGATTATTGATATAGACACCATTGATTTTTTTTAAAGAAAATACATAATAGTCATCAACTTCTCCACTTGGAGAGGTGCAAAATCAGGATGCAAGTAGCAAGTTATGCTGTCTCCCTCTTTATGCTCTCAATACTCGGAACATATAAACAAGTGGTTCAGTTTATCTCATGTCAGTGAAAGTATGCCGATGTGATCTATAATAAGCCTACTTACTCAAAATCTGAATATACTATATGTACAGATGTTCTCCTTGAGAGATTAACTGCTTGGGCTGAAACTTTTTTATATTTAAGCTTAGTGTGTATTAGACCTAAATGTCCAGTGCTAAATGTCATAAAAGTCTGTGTTAACATATAATTAAAAATGTTTTTACTATTGTAATGTCTGCATATTTGCAGCAGGCATTGTGTGAGAAATGTTACTTAGGGAGTTATGGCTGTATGATGCTTAGGAAATTGATGAGATGGCTTTTGTAGTTTTCTTAGTTAATGTATTACAAAACTTTATAGTTTGCTACAGAATGTTGTAATTGATACGATAATTATAAGAAAATCCTTCCAAAAGGAGATCCTGATGTTATATATTTAAGGGATTCTCTTCTCATTTTTCAAAAGCTGACTCTTCTGTTTCCTTTATTTAATTGAGTTAAGCATTTGTAGAAATGGTTTTGTCACATATTTCCTTGTATGTAGGAGAAGTGGGAAGTGTGGAGCTTAGCCAAGTATACTCTGAATAAAGTAATCCTGTTTCTTAACTGTTACTAAGTGAATTCCTTGGAAAAAAGTCAGGCACATATATCTTAGCTTTTATACTTTCTGTTTAAAAAATTTGTTTAGTAAGTAAACAGAATAACATATTTTGTGAAAAAACAGGGTATTTTGCTGCCCCAAAATTACCACATCACTCAAATTTTTTTGTGCTTGAGCCTCGTATATCTGTTATGATATTGTTCTAGAATTATGTAAGTGTCTCTAATGGTTTTGCAAGAATAAATCTTTCAATATGAAGAAAAATGAAAATGTAAAATTTACACCTTTTTCCCAAAAAGATAAACTTGCAGTATTCAAATGGATATTTACCATTTCATACTTCCTACTTCCCTTAACAAGGAAACCAAGCAAATGCAGCTGGCTTAAGTATATGAAGATTGATGTACAACATTGCATTTGGCATTATGGTGGTATAAACTTAGAAGACATGAATTTTCTGCAGTTGATCGTAGCTTCATGAGGCATTTTATCAACCTTCATATAACAAGCATATATTTTTACATGAATGGTTATGTAGCAGTCTTTTATGTCTATTTTATTTGTGTGTTACAAACACAATGACATTGTGTGTTATTGTGATGGCATATTTATCAAAAGATCTGTAAGAGTTAAAGCTGAGTTAATGACCCAAAACCACCTGAGTCTTTTAATTTCCAATAAAATTTGAAATATCCTCTGGGAATTTAAAAACTGAGTTGTTTTCTTTTGCAGATTAATTACTTCAGTGAACACTAAAATGACTTCAACTCTGTAATCAACTTCCATTATTTGAAGATGTTAGCAAAATATATTTAAATTAAAGAATAAGAAAGGAATTTTGATCTGATAACACTAATGAGTCACTCAGTTTTTCTCTCGAGGCATTTTTGATGCCCATTGTTTACAGAAACTGGTCATTGTGGACACCAGCATGCTTCCCTGTATGTAGGTTCATCATGCTCCCATGATTATAGAAGCAAAGGTTTAGTACTTACAATGCTCAGAGAATGTGCTGGAAATATTCTCCAACTGCCTCTACACATAACTAGCACCTTGTAAAATCCTTAATTCAATCCTCATAAATTATTCAGCAGTTATATTATGCAATTTCACTTCTTATGTTGTATTGTAGTGTATATTAGTGTTAATGGCTAACTTGCATCAGTGGCAGAATTTTATCATATATTTGGTAAGAGACCTCTCTGGCTTCTATGCACCCAGGCCTTAGTGTGTGATTTTTATTTGGATATATATGTATGTATATATGTATGTATATATATGTATATATAAGGGCGCTCAACTATGGCGGTCATCAGCGCCCTTTAAAGAAACTAGTCATGAAACTTTCTAAAAACTATACAAGTGTATCAAAACCTATTAAAAATACACGTACATAAAAAGCATCAATCAAAACCTACTAAAATTTCGTTCACTAAATCCTAAACTCTAAACTAGAACAGAATCTAAAATCCTTCTCCACGGGTCTCCACGCACGGCCTACACGTGGGTGGGCCTGTTGACCGTCTCCCTCAACCACGAAGAGGAGCCCACACGAGGGAGACCGTTGGCTCGGGACCCTGGGTGCGCCAAACCCGTACCTACCGAAGTAGGCCCCTGGGGGGGATTTTTATTTGGGAAGTTGATCACACTAAAAATGGGATGTGTGGAAGTAACCATGCACGTTAGTTGGACCAAAAGACAGCTTCCATTTCCAGTTTACCCTACTTTTTATGGAGGACTTAACAACCCTGCAAGGCTTGCAGTGGATGCCTGGGTTCAGATGTCTCTAAAGGAGCAGAGGAACTCTAGATCTGAGAGACTATCCAAATGGAGAATTAGTCTGATACCAGTATAGGTGATACATAGTGTTGGTGCAAAGGATGAAAGGAAAGATGATTATAGAGCACCTAGTGGAATGAAAGGGGAAACTGGAGATGCCATTTTATCCATCAAAAATTCCAAATGGGGTCCTCTGGGATCAAACATAGACCATTCTGGTGAGAGGCAAGTGATCGACTACTTGGCCAAGGCACCATAAAATACAGAAGTTGAATTTCATCTTTCATTGCTGAAGAACTTGTGTGGGCTAATGATAATTTTGTAATAAAATACCAAATGTATGAAAGTAGCTGGGGAATTTTCAGTGCCTTCAGTGGGCAGGTAAGTCCTAAAACTTAAAATGTTGCTTCTGTAATAAAAAAATGACAGACCTGCACAAGGGCAAGTGCTGTTATTGTCTGCAGTGACCAGCTGATGTCTGTAAGAAAGTTTAGATTGTTTTTTCTAACAAATAAAGCATATATGAATATATTAAGAAACTTGTTTAACATTATATAAAAAAGTAAGTGACAAGTATCAATAAACCAACTACAAGTGGTTTTTGAGACTTGTTTAACATTCTTAAAGTCTACTTCTGTTAAGTGGTATACAGATATGAATACATAAATACAATATTAATGTAATTTATTGTAAGAGGATAATATAAACTGTGTAACAGATGTATTGTTCTCTATGAATGTAAAGAAAATGTAATGGGTAGGATGTGTAGTATGTGTAATTTTAAGCAAATAGTGTAACATTATTTTGTCAAACATGGTATTTAGCAAGACAGAATTAAGCTGAATCTACCACGATGATACCATCCATGAGCATACCCTTCAAGATAACCAATAATTCTTCATAGTATTCAGAAATATGATTGTGCATATGACATGCATTAAAAATTGCAAAACACAGTATGAATAGTAAGCACTGTGCTGCTGCTCGTTTTCCTTCATTCACACTTTTCAACCAACCCCCTCGCTTCTTTGGTTTTAAGATTTATATTTTTAAACAAAACTATATGTATTTTAAGATTATATTTCTTTGTTCAACCATGGTAACATAATCTAATTTAATTGGTGAGTGCTAAAAGAGCTCTCCCATTTACTAAGGTGGCATTACTCTAGGAACCTTAGCTTCATTTTTTTCATGATAAAAATTAGCTTTGTTTAAAGCATGTAAATTAAGTATGAAAAGTAACAAATTTTGAGTTATTACTGCATATTATCTTACTAGCACTTGATATACTTTAGTTCCTGATGAAGGCTGTGGAATGTTGATAGAATAATTGTGAAGAATGGAAATATGAAGCATTTGATTTATAAAATGTATTACAGAACATGTATTAAAATAAGATAAATTTATTTCTTTAACTTAGATATGTAATTATGTACATATCAGTATTCAGTTAAAAGATCATCCTTTATATTAATTTAATTATTATTGAATAAAGCGACTCTTATTCACTGAATATTTTGTAACTCATCCTTGCAGGTTGCTCCATTAAGCTTTAACACTGGTATTTTATGAGTAATATCAGGGCTATTTTATACATTGAATAACAATGTAGATAATATTTGTAAGATGGCAGTAATATCAAGAGTAAGGCTTCAATGTATGTAGTTTATCATAAGTAATAAAAAAATACTTTGTAGCGTTCTCATCAAAAAGTCTAGTTAGGGGAAAATGGAAGACAGTAGCTTAACATTTTGTCAAAAGCACAATAATTGTAATTCTTCCATTGAAGCTCAACTACCTCATTATGTCTACCTCAATTTCTTCTTTCTTGATGTTGTTGCACATTGTTCTAGGTGCTAAATTCAGGTTTGTCTTCATATAATATTAGGTGAGATGCCATTTGTTACTGTTATTAACATTATCTTCGGAATAACTATAATTCATTGTGTTCTTGCTTAACTTGCCCATGTTAAAGCCTATGGAGAAGTGATGGTCCCAGTGGATTTTTGGGATTAATTGAAGCAATAATACTTCTGTTTGGGATTATCAAGGCTTGCATATCAACAAAGGAACCCAGTCACATGTTATCTGAGAGGTATTTCTTTTTTAAAAAAAATATACATTCTCCAACATGAAAATGAACATTATATACATTAACACCCCCAAGGAGTGCATAAAGGAAGGTTGTGGCTGACCACCAAAGAGACTTGGATGTCAGGGTGCTGCTTTTCTTGTTGGCCTACTGCTCATGTACATATGATACCATTGGGGTGACGTGGGCTTGTTTGGTCTTCAGCAGGGAGTTGCATCTACTATGCAACCTGACTTTTGGGAGGCCTTCTGGAACAGAAGTCAGTCGAGAATGACTGGATGAAGATACAGCCCAAGAGCAATGGCTTCAATAATCTGGTGTAGCTGTATTGTCTTATTTGTACTAAGCGTCATTGCCCCAAGCTCCAGCAGTCACGCGGAGACCATACAGCATGTTGAAGAGGATAAGTGATGCATTCTTCACATCTAGATGTAGTGATACCAGGCTCTTTGGGACAAGGACCAGTTCTGAGGAGGGTGCAGTGTCACGATGCCAGTGAATATCTCCGGCAGAGGTATTAACTGTGTCTCCACATCCCACTGCATTTGCTATTTGTGGCCAAGAAAGGCAGGCATGGAATGTTTCTAGAAGCATTTCTACTGAAACTTGGGGATATTTAAGGGACTGCTGAAGCCAGACAATCAATGTCAGCTGACTAAGTTAGTAGAAGTCATTCGGTTGAGCAGGTCATTCTGTAAGCATTGAGAAGTTACGAAGTAGTGCAAGTTGGCAAGTGCAGCAGAGGCTAAGTAAACATTAGTGCTGTGGAAATATGCACAAGTTTTACTCTAAGCAATAGTAAAAATTAAGTATAAGTTGCTGCTGTTCTAATTGTTTTAGTGACAAAGTGAATATAACACTCTGGGTGGTGGTGTCCTGTCGCAGATCAATGATTAGTATATCTGCAACCTTTACCTTCAGTTTAAAAGTTATTTAAAGTTCTTGACAGGCAATTAAAGATCAGTGTCACATGAATCTGTACATAAAACTATTCAAGCAGTAAGATGGACACAAAAATCTGATTGAATTCTTCATTGCCTGGATCTGTAAATTTGTACATGGTTTAATTTTCCAAAATTGTGAGCGCCAAATACCTCGTTTCATGTGATACGTCATCTTTGTTTAAAACACAAGTTGCCATAGGTTTATGCTGGGACCAAGGTTTGTTGGTAATTGCTTTGCAAAGAACAGACATAGCCTGCTGTAGCTCAAATCACAAATTATGCTTTGGGGTGTGATCTTGCTGTGACCAGCAAATGTATATAGTTGTATATTTATATTTGCTCAGTGATAGTTTGGTGTAACAAACAACAGTGAAAGATGGTTCTTTGATGTGTAGTCTTGCTATGACCAGCAAAGTTTTACTATCCACTCCACTAGAGGAGATCAGTAAGTGCTCTCCCTGTTCTATTTGTGTCAATGTGTGTAACTATTCCCTCTAATGTAAACTTAGGACTTGAAAATTAATTAATATTCTGCAACAGCCCATAAAACTTTGCTTGAGCACAGCGGTATTAAAAGGCCTTTTGGCTATGGCTGGAACTGATAAACTCAGTGTTTATAATCAGTTCAGATTTTATTTAAATTAGCTGTTATTTGAGGGTTGCACAACAAATATCTTTATTTTGAAAACTTGATGGTCAAGTATCTGCTCCTCCAGAAAATTTCAGTAACTGGAGCATTTTTACACCTGTCAGTCAATAAGTAATGCCTCCTATTTTTCTTCTCTTTTAATTTGTAAGAAAATCAAACTTTGATCACGCAGTATGAAAGCCACAACATTGAGGATTAAATTGTCACTTTTCAATGTAATCCCCATTCTTTTGCACAGTTTTGGTCCACCTTTTAACAAGGGCATGTATTCCAGTGTGGTAAAATGCACGGTCTTTTCTTCCGAAGCCATTGATGCACAGATGTTTTCACTGCCTCTGAATCTTCAAATCGAATCCTATGATGAGCTTCCTTTTGCGGCCCAAACAGATTGTAGTCTAATGGGGCTAGGTCGGGGCTGTATGGGGGATGAGGCAAGATTTCCCATCCAATTTTCACAATCGCTTCGGCAGTGTGATGACTGGTGTGTGGTTTTGCATTATCATGCAAAAGAAGAACATCCACCATGCTTTTTGTTGAATAATCATCACACTGCCTTTACTGAGGGATAAAATGCAACAGTTCATCCTTTGTTACATGGCATTTAGCACGAATGATCACATCCACTTGCTCAATGTTGCATGGAGTAACTGCAGTTATCGGACTACCACTCCGCTTTTCATCAATCAATGGTTTTTGCCCTTCTACTTCATTTCAGCAACGAACCCTTCTTTTAACAGTGCTGACATCCATTGCTGCATCACTGTACACATTTTTCAGCCTTTCATAAATGCGAATGGGCGTTTCACCTTCCACATGCAAGAATTCAATTACAAAACACTGTTTAATATGCACATTGTTGTCCACCATATTGCTAAAAGCAGCAGTGCTGTCACCTGTTGATTTAAGAACTTGCTACTCCAGTGGATTGGAGAAGAAGGTTTGAGAAATTGTGCAAAATTCAAATTCTACACATCGCTAATTAGTTAAGGAGAAAAAAAAAAGGATGCATTACTTATTGACTGACCCATGTAAAATTCCAGTTTTTTGCAGCTGAGTGTATTCAAGTTTATCTATGAAGAATTTTGACATTCTTACTCCATTTGTCCTTCTGCAGTGTGAGTTCCTCAATATTTAGTTTAATGGACATTGGTATAGTATAGTCAGTTGGAATAATTATCTATAGAATATTGCTGTTCTGCTGTAAATGTGCTGTGACTTTAGATGATCCAGTGGATATTGGTTAAAGCAGCTGATGAAGTATATCTGTTTAGTTTGCAGAAGAATCTTTATACAACCATCACACTTGCTTTAAGTTCAACATTTTTGTACATGGTAATTCATAGTCTTTGTAAGGTGTTTGTAATCTTGTCATATGACTTTGCATATTTTATGGCCTAATTTTGTTCTTTCATTTTAATTGTTGCTGCTCCAGTGGAAATATTACTGACCACAGAAACAAATGTTTAGTGTTATAATCTGTTTCTGTATACACTTCACACATATGTTATATATAAAAACATTCACTTTTCTCCTTTTGTTATACTATGTTAGATATTTAGTGTCTGTTATTTACAAATTACAAAATATTTAATTTCAGTGTTGAGTAGCCACCAAGTTACATTGCAATAGTGCAACATAGTGACATTGAAAACATTTGAACTTCAATTAAAACTTTTTTATAGTGTGCATTTTATGATGTTTTGTAATTGGGAGATTCATTTTGTTTAAAAGTCTCTATTTAGTTCAGCATCTTAAATGCTAGTGTATTTAGACTTAATAAATATATTTCGTTTTCACAAAAAAATGTTTAAGGAAAGAAAGCTATTCAGTTTTTACACCTCTAAGCATTAAAAATACATTAAATAATTTTTAACAATTGTTGGCACAGCTCCGGAAATTCAGTGTTCAGTTACAGCCATTTTTATTATGGTGGTTCATTAAAAATCATTTGTCAATTTGATTCAATTGGTCACTTTTTAATTGTTTACTTATTCATTTTCACAACATTAACTATAGGATATCAGATTAACATGCAATACACACAGCTGTGCACTGGTTGCTTTCTAGATTTTTTTAATAGGTTAAAAGGCACTCAGCTCTAGCCAGTTCATGTAATGCAATTTCTACATACATTAGTGTTACTGCATATCTTGATGCATATATTATTTTCTTAAAAGTTCAGTAAGATTTTACTGTTTTTCTATTGCTCTTCATTTCATTAGTTCTAAAGTGGTTGATCATGACCCTGAATTGATGAGCATTAATGAAGCTATGTTATGGAATGTCAATCCTTGGCATTCATCTCAAAGTTTTGCGATTAATTTCTAACATCAGTGTGTTGAGATGTGAGGATGTATTTTTGGAATATAAGTTTTGAGCTTCAGATATGAGATATTAGTTAATTTACTTATCTGTAGTGTAACACATAGGCAGCTCTGACCCACATTGCAACCTGTATTAACTGAACTGGGTCATTCCATGGTGACTCTCATTGCACATGCATGTAAGCGCACGCACACACACACACACGCACACGCACACACACACACACACACACACACACACACACACACACACACACACACACACACACACACACACACACACACACACACACACACACATTCACCCCCTGCTAGTAGAGGTTCAGCTCTAGCGAATTTGCTGCATGCCCATCCTCAGTACAGTATTACTACAGGTTATATCTTAAATTGAATGTTGCTGAATTATAGTTTTAGTGTGGTTTCATATAATGGACAGGTGGTAAGTATGTTCCTCTATAATGGCTCTCTTGTTAGGGTTAAGTGGCCTTTCTGCATTTTTGATGGATATTACTTATAAATTTTAAATAAATGGGGTTAATTTTGTGGTCAGTCATATCTTGGTTAGATTAAATGAAGCACAGCTTTCATTGCTGATGCTTCAATCTTACCTGGTGTAACTTATATTACAAAATGAAAGTATGCAGTTATTATTGACAAGAGAACAAAGAAAATATAAGAGATTCACAAACTTATCTTTTTTATTAGTGCTACCTATGTAGTGCTGCTCCCTGCAGTGTGATGGTATTCAGGTTCATTCCTGTTCCTGGCATGGGATTTTTTCTCTCCAGTGAGGCCCTTTATTGGTATGGAATACATTCGTTGTAGAGTTCATTGAAAAACAATTGAGGGTCTACTCGAACAAGAAGCATGGCTCCAGTCTCGCAAATTAGATCGGAGCCGTCCAAGAGGAGGTAGCATGCACATCATATGCAACCCTTTGCTCTGTCCATAATGTCTTTAAGATGCAGCAGCTTTGGTCCAGTTGGGATTTTGTGTAATTGGAGATGGTTTGTGCTTTGTATATATACTCTATAAACATCAAACAATCTTCAGTAGTTTCTCAGGCTCTAAGGACAAAACTGTTCAGAGTGATAGGAGCTTGTAAATTAACAGCATAATGAATAGGACTCTGTTTTTGTTTGTTTTGTTCTGTTGTGCAGAATTGAAAGTTTTATATTATAAATGTTTCATATCATAAATGTGTTTCATACTTGCTAGAATAAAATAGTAATTTTATATTGCCTATTTGGATAGTATTTGCCCTTTCGTAGCTTAAGTGACTTATGACATTCTTTGCGATGACAAATTTTATGAGGGTTTTAGATATCATAATTGTATTATTTTTGTGATTGATGGTTATTCGGAATATTAGTTATTAATGGGAAGTTAATCTTAGTATTGCAATTAATACTTCATGCTGTAACCCAATGAGCCATTGTTGAGAACATGCCTAAAGAATGTGAAATAGTGTTCTTTCCCTAACGTTAGCAATTTATTGTTTCCTTAATTATAAAGTAGTGACTTCTTAGCACAAAAAGTATTCACTAAATGGTCAACTACAAAAAATTTGATTTACAATTGGGAAATTGATAATTTTATTGTAAATGGAACAGGAACCTG
Organism: Mantis religiosa; assembly: GCA_030765055.1. NCBI lineage: Eukaryota > Metazoa > Arthropoda > Insecta > Mantodea > Mantidae > Mantis > Mantis religiosa. The sequence goes on along the minus strand of CM060950.1, from coordinate 45,539,121 downwards.
TTACTATTTAACATTCAATTCAATTTATTCGTCCCTTATATTTCATACAGACGATATGTCATTTTATAAGAAAACATAAGAAAAGGTGCAAAAGTCTACTATATACATTACTTAGAACATATAGTAGACTCGGAATAATTGTGAAAGATAGAAATTACTTAAAAGTAGATAATAGTAACTGAAGACTGGAAGTTTAAAGAAATAATGTTTACAGTTTATACTCCTTTGTTTCTTTGGTTTTTTCCTCCTCTTATTGTGCATTTGGTCACATCACTGAGTAATGGCATTGAACACATCATACAGAAAACAACCTCACCAAATCAACATAAATCATTTTAACTACCACCACCATACATCAAAACAGGCTTCTATTTTAATTTTTTTTAATTTTATTACCTTCAAACTTATAAACCTTTGTAACATTCGACTGTAAAAGAACACATCTCAAGAGCTACTACTGTTATACACAATACTATACAATTACTCATTACCAATATATCTGAACACAGTGCCTAATGCAAGGTTAAAAAGGGAAGGGAAATTAGATTTAAATGAGTCATGCACAAACATGGAACATAATCCAAGAAAATGTGACAACCTTTTGTTTATGGAGGTAACAATACATTAAACCAATACAATGATACATTACATTCCCTTTATAATACCATTAAAAGAATTGCAAAATTGAGTAAATTTAATAATACATGGAATATGAATGTTTGATATTTCTGTCCTGTTTGTGTATCAAAATGTTCTTATAAGTAATAAATGAATACATGATTGTGTAGACTTCAATGCTTATCATTACTGATAGTACATGTATTAGCAACTAATTTGAATGTGCAGTTCATAATGGCCTGCCTATTTCAAGTTTTGCAGTAACTATTGGGCCAAGAATTTAGTTCATGCATAATTAAAATTTTTCTTTATGTAAAAACCTATTTTGGAAGGTAATGTAACTTAGTAATTATAAACATTTGATGAGCTTTCTCTTGAAATTTTGACATCGCTTAATGCTTTACAAATACCGGTTGCATCAAATTTTCTCTCAGAGTGGATGGAGGCAATGAAGCAGTACATCTTTGGTATTTTTCATGCACATTAAATGATTGTCCCATCAAATACACTGGTAATGATCTCTCTTACATGTAATGATCAAATTGTTTATTGAGTGTTATCAGTCCAAATCATTTTGTATGCTAATGCTATTGCACATTCATGCAAATTGATTCCTAGAAATGAGTGTGTAGCTTTGAAGTAAAACAGTAAAAAATTTCTGAATATCAGAGAAAAGTTGTTAAAGTCTATTTAAGTGTGGAGGAGCACAAAGTCTGTGTAAGAGTGCTTTAGGCTATAATCCAAGAATTGCATTTTCTGTTCGTTAGCTTCATAAATTTTTATGTTGTGTGTGTGCGTACATGTTTTTAGCTTGGAAGAATGTACAAACAGTACTCTTCTACCTTGTTCATGTGACAAACTGTAGTCCACACTTTTGCCCAAAGATTTGGAATTTTATTAATCTAAATGTTGTTAAATTCAAATGTATGTTGTTAAACACTGAGCTGTTAAAAATGTAGCTCAGCAATCTGGAATTACAGTAAGTGATGCCCAGTAGTAGTTAAATGTGTTGATAAGGTTAAAAACAAGCTATCTTAAGGTAGATTCATTTATTTTAGTTGTAATACTTATTTAGTTTTGGATTTCATAAAGAAATCATAACTACCTGATTGGTTTTTAAACTTCATGCCAATGAACCAAAGATACAGGGAAAGATATTCAATGGATAAATGTTAAATAAGGTATTAAATTGCTAATCGACTGTAGTGGATTATATAGAAGGAATATAAATTTTTCTATGAAAATTTTTTGAGATCTAAATTGTAAAAGCAGATTGTAAGAAAATGACTGACATTTATTGTCTATATATTTATCTCTATTTTCTTGAAATTAATATTATACCTATATAGAGCTCATTTACAAGTGCTCATGAATTACCAGGACAAAATTCAAATCTCTGCTCCACAAACTCAAACTATAACAATGACTGTAAATTTAAAAAGAACTGCAGTTTTATAAATTTAGGTAAGCATATTCAAGTATGACATTAAAAGTATAGTTCTATCTCATTCATAAATCAGATGTGTTAAAGCAGCATGAGCATGAATTAAATGTAATCATCATTCTACCCAAAGAATGAAGTGCAAAAAGTAAACAGTGCTACAGTTGTAACACAACTGTTGGTCTTTTTGCTTTATGGTGTTTAAGTTTACCATACACTTTAAGAAACCTAAGCAGTGATGAAGCATTTAGGATATGTGCTCTTTAAGAGAAAAGTAATGAGATAGGACCGGAAGGGGTCCAATGATGTGTAAATTTATTTGTCCTGCTGTTTGGGTCAACTACCTTTAAATTGGATTACAAGGAAATTTGTACTACATAAATTTACTTTTGTGGAATGAAAACTAGTAAAAGATTGTTGTAAATGTAGCAGAAAATGGAGTATTAATGGTAACCAACACAAATTTAATTTGTTTTGTTTAATATAATCTTGAAGTAACTTTGATTTCTAAATAGTGTGGCTTTTTTCTATTTGTAATAAGCTCTTAAATATGTGATTAAAGGAGCTAGTTTATTCAGGTGAATAAACTCAGTTATGTAAGTGAGGTATAGAGCTGTGATTTAGTGTGACTATTTGATAAATGTTAAAGAGCTTATTATAACACTTGAGAAGGAATTGTTAAATTTTTATGTATTTTAAATTTACAGTACCTTACTTAAAAATTACTTTAGATGGCTGTGATAACTGTACTGTTCATTGTTAAAATTGGTGCTAAAGTGGAATTAAAGTAAATGTGCTTTAAATAATTGTGAATTATTATAATTAGTAATACTATGCAACATAAATATACCTATATAGGTACATTATGTGTACTACCGAGCCAAAGCTATTATTTTGCTGGTGACTACGTTTTCAGTTGTTACCACAGTATGACTATTATTGTATACCCATCACAAGAAGGCAAGAGACAAATGAAGGGGGAGGGGTTTGAACTCTTTATCTGCTGTGTTAGTGGATCTGTTTACTAGGAAATGATTGTGTGAGAGTGCATATGAGTCGCCCATGCTGCCAGATCTAATATTTGTTGCAGTAACTGTAGTGATAGGTATTATGTATGGGTGAGTTATGTGACAACACTTGGCTATTTTAAACGAATCTAGCATTCTTGTCATACTGGGAAGGGGAGCATAAACACCGTTGGGACAGCAAAAGTGTTTGTTACACATTCCTCTAACTTGCCTTCTTGTGTTGGACATACAGTACTTGTAATTATTCTAATTACCATTACCATTGCCATTTTTTGGTAATTTACGTCCTCCAACGTTAAGTCATATCGGACGATGAATGGAATGGATGAAATGATGCTCAAATGAGTCCGAAGTCCATGGAGCTTAGTTACCCGACATTCGTCATACAGGATAAGGGAAAACCCGGAAAAAACCTTATCCAGGTAACTCACCCTGACCGAGATTCGAACTCGGGACCTCTTGAACGTGAGGCAGACACGCTACCACCACGCTACCACCACGCTACCAAGGCGGGCCACCATTGCCATTGATAAGATAATACAGGTTTTGTCCAATAAGTATAAAGGCTGAAGTCATGCCAATAATTTACTGGAGCTTTATGTATAGAGAGATATTATTATTCAAAATGACACTTCTAAATCAATAGCCAGCGCTTTTTTCAATATTGTACACTCCCTGGAAGTCGATAACAAATCTATTCAGGCACTTAATCAAAGTCGTTTTCATCTTGAAATGATGTCTTATGAGTTATATATATATATATATATAACTCAGGGAATAAAGCGAAGTTGGAGGGAGCCATATCTGGACTGCAGGGTGGTTGAGATGTTACCACTAACGTGTTTGGCCAGTGCCTTCCTTGTACCTGGTCACATTGTCGTATTGGATAATCCTGGGATCGAGGATCCTCTATATAACAAACATTTAATCTACAACATGGGTTCAGAAATTTCCCGCACTTTGGCTACATTTTCATCTGTTGATATTGAACTCTTGACGTCAAACATTTTTAACATTTTTTTATGCTATTCAGAACATTCTTTCTGGACATGGCTCCATCCTTCTAAGCCTCAAGAATCATATCAATTGTCTTTATAGCAAATTTGATCAGTTTAACGCAACACTTTCGCTGTAGATGCAATCTGTCTGCCCAGCACAATAAGGCAAAAGATGAATGAAGGGAAGAGGGGTTTGAACTGTTAATCTGCTCTGTTAGTGGATCTGTTTACTAGGAAATGAGAGTATTCGAGTGCATATGAGTCATACAAGTTGCCAGATCCAATGCTCGTTGCAGTAAATGCAGTGATGGGTATTATGTGTTGGTGAGTTATGTGACAACCAGGGACGTATTTAACGGGGGGTCCAGGGGGTCCGAACCCCCCAATGAATTATCATTTCAAATTTTTAATAGTTGAAATAAGACAGTATAAAATAAATCGAAAAAAGTTTATTCAAGACTCATCTTAACATAGCTATTCACTGTCAGGCAAACATTAAGTTATTTAAGAGATAAACGAAAAGTTACTGCACAACAGCTGTAGAACTCGTTAAAATACACAAATAATGTATTGCAAAGTTAACCAATTCCGATATATTATTATTTGTTGACTAGAATTCCCAGATACTTAAAGGTATGTAATTTTTAACTTCTAAGTTCCTGTTCCCTTTTTCATTCAAGGTGAACTAATACTTAAAATGTATCAATCAGTGGTTTGCTTTTGAAATATCTGATTACTGCTTATAACACTTTATCCCAGGTATAAGAACAAAAATGTGCAATGTGCAAGGACTTGACAAGACAAAAACAAACTTCTCTAAGAACAATTTGTAAAAGCTTGGGTGGAGAAAGTCGTGTGAATATAATATATTACATGTGTTTTTATTTTTTACTAATATGATAAAACACATCCCTGATTATTTATTAAAAGTAAATAATTCAACTAAGTTTTTTGGACCCCCCCCCTCCGGAAACTGACTTCTGAATACGTGCCTGGTGACACTTGCGTATAACAAACCTAACATCCTTGTGATTCTCGGAAGGCGAGCATAACACAGTGGGGACAGCAAAAATGTTTACGTTACACATTCCTCTAGCTTACCTTCTTGTTCTGGGCAGACAGTACACACTACAGAAACTCGGAGACAATTAAGCCATGTTATCTATAATGTTATTACTCTGATTATTATCGGCTTTACCCCAAAAGATCTTCCACCTCTTTACATTGGGCGGAAAAAAAAGTCCCGTCCCGATGTTAATTGGACAAATGGTACACGTATATGGGTGTATGCTAGTATGGATATTGCTGAAAATGGTTTTTATTTTAATGATAAATGCAAGACTTACTTGCTACTTTTGCTTCTCTTTATTCGCTCGATAAAGATTAGCATCGTGTTTTTTGCATTGTTTGAATATATGTAAACCAGGACAGAAAATTTTCCGCTTTTCTGTTTTGCTTTGTATGTAGAGTAAATATATGTCGAAGGGTGGACAGTTCCAAAGAATGCAATTGTCTTTCTGCAGAGAACTAAACTGATACATTTGCCATAATCACAGTAGTGTTCACATTGTTGGCAGAGAGGTCCCATAGAATTTCAATGAAGAAATGATTTACACAGTGAAATAGGTAAATGTCACTATTTGTTTTTCGTGATTTCATTCTGTTGTTCAGTTACCTAAACAAGGCCATGCTACAGTGAGAGTAAAAATCTATGAAATGCCTGGGTATTCTTTTCCTGTCCTCGTCGCCGCTATCGTAGAAAGGGGTGGATTAAACTACACATTTTACTACTTTTAAAGGATTTACTTAAATTTATGAAAGGAGATGCTAAGACAGGCCACCGTCGTTGCCCTTATATTTTTTTCCACCTCTTTCCACGCCGTAGTTCGCGTTGTGAAATGCAATTTTCTGGCGGTTTCGTTTTAATTCCAGGGTGTGTGGGAATGTCTTCTACACATTAAGTTTTGAGTTACCCCTGAGATAGAAATCGCATGGGGTTAGCTCGAAGAACCGAGGGGTCCAAAATCTGTACTAATAATTCTATTTTGGAACACACTTTCAATTGTTCTCGTCAAAATATTGGCTATATGAACGTTTCGTTGAAAAGAGAACGAATCACGCTCTTTGTGTGTTAATCCTCTAAAAAAGGAGGAACAAAATTGTATTCACGTATGTACGGGATCAACTGTAGATTCGAAAACCGAACTCTTTCTCTGCTAATGGCACATCATACACCCATTTTTTTTTCGTTATAAAGGGGTACTTCGTGAACAATAGTAGTTTTTTCAGAGTTCCAGTAACGATTAATTTGTTTACACACATGTCCATGAAGTGTGGCCAAGCCTCGTCCGTGGAAAATATTAAATGTGGATTATTTCGCCATTGTATACGCCATTTAAGAGTCCACTCACAAAATGTGCGCCTAATTAGATCACCTGGTTGATGAGCATATGCCACAGTTACTTTATATAGTTTTAACTTCAGCAATTTGGTGCAAGTCGCACAATGGTTCTAGAACACTGGCCTTCACCCAAAGAACAGTCGGCGAGCCTAGGTCTTAACCTTCCTCTTCTCTCTCCTTTCAACTCCTATACTCAACGAACTTATCACTCTTGTTACTTGATACAATATGCCGTGTGAATCGTCTGCCACTCTCCCGAGTACAGTTGACGGTAAAGTACTTTTTGTTTTTGTGTTTGCAATTTACGTCCTCCAACGTTAAGTCATCGGACGGTGAATGAATTGGGTGAAATGATGCTCAAATGACTCCAGGGTCCATGGAGCTTAGAGTTACCCGACGTTCGTCTTGAAGGATAAGGGAAAACCACGGGATAAAACCTTATCCAGGTAACTCACCCTGACCGAGATTCGAACTCGGGACCTCTTGAACGTGAGGCAGACATGCTACCACCACGCTACCTAGGCGGGCTTAAAGTACTGACAGCCATTCGCATATTAAGGTTCATAAAGAAATGAATACTGAAAATTATGTTAAACGATTACGCACGCCCGCCTCGGTAGCGTAGATGGTAGCGTGACTGCTTCACCTTCAAGAGGTCCCGAGTTCGAATCTCGGTCAGGGTGAGTTACCTGGATAAGCTTTGCCCGGGGTTTTCCCTTGTCCTTCAAGACGAATGTCGAGTAACTCTAAGCTCCATGGACCCTGGACACATTTGAGCATCACTTCACCCACTTCATTCATCGTCCGATATGGCTTAACGTTGGACGTATTTTTTTTTTTTTTTAAAAAAGCGGTTACGCACAATGTTACATCCCAATTTAACTCTTAACGCGGTGCTAGCAATATATAATGCCTCTTATCATAATACATAAGTAGATAAGCCTCCAATGCCAACTTCTTTAAGAAGATACAGAGGTGGCCAAATTATTAGACTAAGCTGAATTTCAGTCATAAAAATTAACATACTTCAACCCAACTCCGAATGAGTGACAACATTGGATGTAACAATGATTGGATGATACATTAGAATCATTCAGTGATATTTTATGATTTGTGGGATGTGTTGTAAGTATATGATGGTATAACTGCTAAGTTAACTGTCAGCTGCTGTAAGAGTACATTTATCGTGTATATTTAATAAGTGCTCATGCAAGTTTATTGCACATTTCAAACGTTTATCTTTAGAATTCTTGGCTTTATTTTGACAGTGGACTTCTTCTGTATTATACCAAAGCTTTTAAAGTTCTATGCATGCAGTGAAAGACTAGAGAACTTATGAGATTTGATGTTAAAGGAAATTTGAGATTATGGGGAGGAAAAGTGACTTATCACCTAGAAAAAACTGGTATTGCAAGGGCACTAATAGCAGAAAGATGGTATAAACAAAATTAAATATCACAGACACGAAATATCATAAAAGCCTGTAAGCAGAATTTAAAAAAAAAAAAATGGATGAAAACAATAAGTTACACCAGGCACAGCGAAGCGGGAAATGCGGTAGGAAAAGCAAGTTGAGCCCTAGAAGTGTAAGAAACGTTATGACTGAAGCACGCAGAAACCGAAAAGCCACTAGTAGAGACTTGAGAAGTACTTTAGTAGCTAGAGGCTTAGAAGTATCAGCAAGAACTACCAGGAGAACCTTGCTCAATGGCGGTTTGAATGCTCGAAGACTAAGAAGATAAGCAAAGCTCACAGCGCATATGGCAAGAAAGAGGCTCAACTGTGCAAAGGGACTTAAACGTTAGTCTTCTGATGACTGGAAAAAGGTAATTAAATTGCTGCACTGTGTTACTCTTTGTCACAAAGATAATTTAATGCAATAACCAGATTCAGTTATGGATAACCTTCATAGACTATACAAAGGTATTATTTGTGATAACTTCCGCTGTGCTTTAGTGAAGAATCCATGTTTGAAGTTACTGACTGAAGCAGTCAGTATGTCCCGAGGACACCTAAAAAAGAGTTTCATCCTCATTGTGTACAACCAACTGCGAAACACCTTACAAAGGTGTTGGTCTGGAGCATTATGTCTGTTCATGGTAATGGAAGATTGTACATTGTTGAGGGGACCATGAAGCAAGCTCAGTATCTAGGAGTTCTTCAAACTCGACTGCTACCCAAGATAACGGATTCATTGGTTTGGAAATTATTCATGTATCTTTATGCATGATGGTGCACCGTGTTAAAAAGCCAAGAAAATAGCACAATATTTACGTGATTTAGATGTTTCAGTGTTTCCATGGCCAGGAAATAGTTCTGATATGAACCCGATCGAGAATTTATGGTCCAATATAAAGAAGAAAATCAAGAAAACCCACATTACAACTAAAACCCAACATATCGAGATATAAACATTAGCATCATGATGGGATATTACAAATAAGTGTAAAACATTTGTTGAGGGTATGCCTAACCGAATAAAAATTTTAATTTCCAACAAAGGAATGTATACCAAGTATTGACTCAAGTTTCTATGTCATATATGTATCTGAGAATTCGTGTATTAATGTTAAGTGAATAGAGAAGGCTTTCAGAGCTTTAGTCTAATAATTTGGCCACCTCTGTATATACTTTCTTGGTTACAAAATCACTATATTCCGTTTCATGAAAATAGCACAAAAAATAATTGTATGATTCAACTCTAGCCATTAAGACGACTCAGAAGAGCTTAAAGCTTCCCCCGTAACATCCGGTTCTGAATCCTATAAAATTAATAGTGACAGATGGCAAACAATGGGTTGCTTACAGAAATGTAATTTTTAAAATGAAAAAATATGAATGACGTGCCGCCAATGATATGAGCAAATTGGAGAAATGGAATGGGAAAAGGTATGCCATCATTTGAACGAAATAAAACGAGTATTAGGAAGAAGATACACTAACGAAAGAAAAAAAAATTAAAAGAATTATAATTGAAGGGATGGAAACTGACTAGGATGACAATGATAAATGACTCAACAGACGAAGCTGTCAGGCGTAGAAGAATTAAAATATGATTGGAGGCAAAACCGTTTAACTCGTGTTAAGTTGTGTAAGTGAAAAATCTTTCTGGAACTATAATATTTAATTGGAGACTGCGCGACTTCCCTGAACAGCGACACATTAAATAACAATCCAGTGATACTAGAGAGGGGTGAGGTCATCTCATTGAGATATCACTGTCATTGAAGGCTAGGGAAAACAGGTAAGAGACTCGCATCAACATTTAAATATTTCAGTGCTCAAGAACCGTTGCGCAGCCTTTAGTTCTTCGCGCAGAGCCATAAGAAATGCTTGCCTGTTGAGAAAGTCGCCTAAGTGACTTGGGGTGGGAGGATTCTCCAAACGATGACCGATGTCTGATGTTTTTTTTTTTTTCCCGGTAGTAAGAACCGTACGCAGTTTTTTAGACTTCTTATCATGAACACTTTCTATGGCTGAAATTTATTGTAAAGTTCATGGATTGTTGTACGGCCTAGAACGTTTACTCTTGGAAGTCTCTCTGCAAATCATACTCTCAGTTGGCGAGCTGATTGAGTTAACATATATTAATCACACTAAATACTGTGCAGTAGAAAATATGCTGAGCCACAATACACTGTGACTTAAGTACAGGACAAAATAGTAAATCACTCGTAATAACTGAACAATATCACGTCACCGTCATCCCTCTACTGCACTTCACACTGCAGAACAAATGCACGTCAGCAGCGTGACCTGTGTATAGCAGCAGTGCTTTATCATCAGGTCGAGGCCATACATTCGCTGAAGGTGGACTCAAGTTAGAGGCGAGTCTCCTTGATGTTATCACTGCAGACAGTCGCAGGGGTGAATAGGTTTCATGGTTGCACTGGTTCAGTACGATAACTGCACTTTACGGATAAGGTGTTGGCTCTGTGCTTTGCATAACAGCTCACAGATGTCTTCAAACACAACTGAAGGTAAGTTACATGAGTTGTTGGAAATATTTGGCAGACATTTTATGTTAAATGTTGAAAGCATACGATGTAAGTTATTGACAAATTAGGGATTGTAAGGTGAAACGGAAATTTTTGAAACAGCTCCTCTTTTTATTTTCGTCCTCCAACATTGTCATATTGGACGACGAATGAGATAGGTGAAGTGATGCTCAAATGAAACCAGGTTCCATAGAGTTTAGAGTTACCCTACAGTAGTCTTTGCGAACAAGGAGAAACCCCTTAGAAAACCTTATCCTGGTAACTCGTTTTAACCGAGATTCGAACTCGGTACCTTTTGAACGCGAGGCATATCGCTACCATCTGCGCTATCGAGGCGGGCACTAAAACACCACTGCACTGCGGAATTAAGACATACAGCACTTACTGCAACATTAAATGAAAATGAAGAAAAATTTCTACCTCGATCAGAGTTCTTTGAAGATCTGTGTAAAATTTTGGTACGCACCAATATACTGCCTCAAAGATTCTAACATATAGAATTAAAAAAAATTAAAAATACATCAAACGGGAGTACAACAAATTTACGAAACTACTGCATCTAAATTTATAATAATAGTGTCTCTTAAATAGTAAATCTGTGGGCGAAAATAAAATTTGGATTTCCATAGATGAAACCCAGGATTCTTTCGGGAGGTTTGTTGCAAATGTAGTTGTGGGAGTACTTTAGACAGACAGATGTAGCAAATCTTTTTTATTGACAAATCTTCAGCTGCTTGCCGTTTCAAATAATTTGAAATTTTCTGCCTGTTCGCAGTACTCTTGGGAACTTTTTCGTGACTGTGCAACTTGTCTTTCAATTATGTCCACCGCAGGTGATAATTTGATGTAGGATTTACAGTACCTTTTAGCGCAAACCTACCGTTATATTTCATCCTTCAACTTCTGTTGGAAATAAAATTCGGCCGCACTAGTTAGCAGAGAAAAAAAGTTTCCACTAATGTACCAGAGGTATGCAATTTTGGTCATTAAAAGCTTATCCAGGTAGTTCTCGGGGAATTCACGAGAGCCGTCGAGAATAATGCAATGACTGCCATAGTAGTCATTAATCAGAATTTACAAGTGACGCATATGTCACAGTTTTTGAACACACGCAAACTGTTCCGAAATTACATACAAATATGGAACATTTGTTTTGGTCAATTACTACTGACATTACTACTTACGTTCCTACTATAATTAGAAGAAATCCGGTTGAAATATATAAAGGTAAGTGAAAATGGAGGAGGAAGCGTTTTGCCACTTCGGAGGCTTTCGTGAAGAAGACTGAGGCAGTTATAAAGAAGATGTCAAAAGATGGCTTCCAGCACTTGTTCCAGGACTAGCAGAAGCATTGGGCAAAGGGCATTCAACTCAATGAAGAATACTCGGAAAAAGACCACACCAATCTGGACCAAGATTAGATATGGCTGTTGTACAAAATTATTAATTACAAAAATATAAATGAATAATGGAAATAATAATTGTATGTTTAATTATTTAAATAATGACTGTTTAAGAAAATAAAATGAAATAAACATACTTCTCAATCTCTAGTGATAGAGGTAGAATGTACTGGCTACCGGTGAATGTCAATGAGGTGTAGTTTGTAAATTAGCTAGTTACCAGCTGCAGGTTGTCAGCAACAGAAGCCTATGTAGAAAACGGTAATTTATACACTTTTGTTATATCTTTAATATTTCTGACTCTTGACTAATATCTACATTTTCTTTTAAGTATTTTAGTTTTCTATAGCTATTGTTGTATCCGGAAAGTTACATATGAATTAAATGTATATATTGTCGCGAACCCGTATCTACGATCGCGCGGCTTGTTTACACAAAAGGAACTGATAGGCGGGTAGTGTGAAAACCAAGAGTCGGCAGATAAAGTTCTGCCGAAACAAACTGAGATAAATGGAAATTTCTAGTTACTTCTTGACTGATAGAGACTGTTCGGGTTCTGGTTTATTTTCGAATAATCTAGAAATTATCAGTGAAGTATTTATAAGAGGCGACGATTGGCCAAGAGGGAGTTGCAAGTTGTGAAACAAGAGTTGTTGTAAGACATGTAACAGGAGTGAGTGAGTCGCGAGAGGTAAGCAGAGAACAGCTGAGAGTGTTGTAAACTCAACACTGTTATTGTCATCGACCTTGGAAGATAGTGTTGTAAATGTGATGTAATGTTGTTACGTGAGAATTGAACAGTGTATTCCTGCGGAAATAAAGAACATTTAGAATTTCGGCAAATTGGACTTTTAATTCTACGAACCCACAAAGTCACAATATGCATTATAAAATATTTACATTTTTATACGTGTCCCGGTATAATAAGCTAGATACCGAGATACCATATTCAGATTGTGTGTGTGCGTGCGTGTGTGTGTCCACTAATCTGTCAGTTGGATCTCGTGTAAGTAGAAGTAAATATCACATTGAAATGCAATTGTGAGGTGATGACCTGTCTGCGAGGTATCTTGCTTAGCTCTGTAACCAGAATCGTCAGCATCACCATCTGTATTTAGAATAGTGGTGGGTCTCCAATGCTTCAATAATCAATACATAGCACTCAGCGTTAAACATAAGCAATTTGAAAGCATGTGATGCAGACTCTGTTGAATGATGTAAGTTGGAATTGCCATTAAATTCTGTCTCCATTACATTAATAAGTGAGCTAAAGAATAAACATGATGCGTTGGTCAATATCAGCAGTTACATTAATCTCGATTTCGAAAATTTATCCTTCGGTAGAAACGGTGCAAAAATAAACTAAATAATTGATGGCTCTGCCCTAAATAACACGTTGTTTGAAATGGAAGTTAGGATAGATTCAGTTTGAAGAACCTTTCAAGAAGATTTTAGTTCCTCCTGACGTATATCACCAACACTTGCAAAACATATAAGGCAAATAAGTTTAACCCTATGTGTTCTTGCCACTATGTACCTATCTGATGAAAGTTTAAATACCAAAACAAATAAGTAATTGTTAGTGAGGTACTATCTTTCAAGAAAGTAAATGTACACTTTCCGCGGGTCAGTATCACTCAGGCGTTCCGTGACTAGATGGTATGAAAACTAAATCGGCCATGCTCGTAGATGTATAGTGTCGTGGTTGCCATTTTAACCTGTTACTCACTTCGAAGATTTCTAAGGCTATAGTAACCCAGTATAACAAAAGATTGAGTATTTATTACAACGTAAGAACTAATTATCTTGCAGCTGAGCTATTAACTACATGGCGTTGGAAAATGTGCAAGAAAGCGGAAAACACGTGAAATTAGGATTTTAACAGAACCAATATGTGTGTGTGTGTGCTTGCGTGCGTGCGTGCGTGTGTGTGTTATACAAGGCAAGCTATCTTAACTGCTCTCGTAGCTCAGGGGCAAAACGTGGGCTGAGATAAGGAGACCATGCTTCAAAGTTCGAACCCTAACACGTAGGCATAATTTTAAACTCCAATTTCTTAGTTTGTTGGACGCAGTAACGAACTAATTTACAAATGTTCTGTTGTAACTAAGCTGTTACTAAATGGCATTGCAGAATACCAAAGAAATTGTAAAAAACGTGGAATTGCGATTTTAATAGAACCAACAGGTGTATATTGTATATAACCAGCGCTGTCACATCTGTTGGCGTAGCTCAGTGGTAAAACGCACGCTGTATCAAGTAAACTGATGATTTGCGGTTCGAACCCTCAACATGCACCTTGTATTTCTTGCGCATGTGCAAAATATTGCTGGAAGTAATGCACTGCATTCGTACCTTTCACTAAGACTTCATCATAGTGAAATAGCATGCCACGTCCACAAGTTGTGTGGAGCTGACTGCAGCTCAAAAGGGTGAAGTTATAGGCCGTGCTTCTCATGGTGAAAACGCCTCACAAATTGCCAGAGAACTGAGTTGCGACCAAAGAATAGTGAAGCAGTGGCTGAACACGTATCATGACGGAGAAGCTGAATGGACCAAATCACGCAGACGTTCAGGTAGGCCTCGTGCAACAACGCTTGCTCAAGATGAAGCCCTGGTAGCAGATGTGAGGAACCAGCCTTTAAGACACAGGTCCATCTTTCTAGATAAAGCAGTTGAATATGGTTGCTCATATGAAACCATACGCCAACGTTTAAAGGATGCCGGTATTGCATCACATCGTCCTGCCACTAAGCTCTTTCTTACAGAGGCACACAAAGAAAGACGATTACAATGGGCACAGCGCAATTGCGACCTTCCTCAGGCTTATTGGGACCTGGTAATCTGGAGTGACGAGAAGGTATTTCGATCCGACCAGCAAGGGACCCTATGTCTGTATAGACCACGAGGAACTAGATACGAATCTCAACGCGTCGTTCGAGAAGAATTTTCAGGAAGAATTTCAGCACAGTTCTGAGCGTACATGACAGCATCAGGTCCAGGGGAGTTAATTCAAGTGCCAGAGAGAATGACGAGTGCAGTCTATGTAGACATTCTCGAAAACACTTTGCTACCGTCCCTTCTTACTAGGTTTCCAGAACAATAATAGTATATATTTATGCACGACAACAGTGGTGTGCATACTGCAAATATCACCCAGGGTTGGCTAACGAGGCATCCAGAAATAATCTGTATGGACTGGCCACCAAAGTCTCCCCATCTAAACCCCATTGAACATATATAGGCCTTCATGGTGAAAGAATGGGAAGAACGTCGACCAGACAGGGTTCAAGAAAATTTGGTTGCTCA
Source organism: Mantis religiosa (assembly GCA_030765055.1). NCBI lineage: Eukaryota > Metazoa > Arthropoda > Insecta > Mantodea > Mantidae > Mantis > Mantis religiosa. The sequence continues at coordinate 45,523,925 of CM060950.1, read as the reverse complement.
CGTGATGGAGCTATGGCAACATTATCAGCAGAATCCAAACAGGTGTTCTGTATTGGTTGCAAACACGCACGAAAGATTAAATGATGTAATCATAGCTGGGGGCGATTCCACCAGGTTCTAAATCACAAGTTTTCATTTCTCTTTTTTTCATGTTTTGTTTCCACAACTCATTGTTTATTCTAGCAAAAATACGTTTTCTATAAATCTCAAACGTTTCACAATTTAATTCATTTGTTAATGTATGACGTTGGCTTCATGAAGAAATGACAGCTTTTTACTTTGTTTCCTAAGCAACATTATCTTTGGATATCGTTTTCCTTTTGTAATTCCTAATAATGGTTATTTGTAACTACTGTTACACAGAATATATTTTCAGTTTTATGTATTATTATACTCCACTGGATTATACAGTTATATTGCAGCGCTAAGTTTGTTTTTCTCAAGATGAGAATTATTCAATTTCTTGTTATTTTATATATTAGCTTATTGTTAGAACAGATGGATGGTATACAGCGTTTAGAAGTCGGCTCCATTAAAATTATCATTCAACCTTCTGGAAACTTCTGGCATTCTTTTCGAAAACATGTTATTAACTTATTCGCAAGAGAGAAAGTATAATTTCATTCGTTACGGTGTCTTTCAAAGTAAAAGCACTGGAATAAAAATTATGACTACATACTAGGTTTGGAACCATGAATCCTCGGCTCAGTTACAGCATGTATTTTGCCACTGAGCTACGATAACATATGTTTGTAGTAGGTTATATACAACAAGATGTTGGCTCTATTAAGCCGCCATTCTTCCTGGCATTCGTCTTCTTGCTAATTCCCCAATGCCATTAGTAACAGCTTACCCCAAGAGAACAGCTGTAAATTGGTTCGTTACTTAATCTAACAAATTAAAAATCTGGAATAAAAATCATATCCATCGGATGGTACTCGAACCATGAACCCTCGTAATATTTATCACAGCGCGTGCTCTCTGTCATTGAGCTACGTGAGTACTTAAGGAAGCTTGTTTGATATACAATATAGATTGGCTCTGTTAAAATCATAATTCCACATGTTTTCCGTTTTCTTGCACATTTTCCAACGCCATGTGGTTAATTGCTCAGCTGCAAGAGAATTATTACTTACTCTGTGATATATACTCAATCTTTTGTTATACTGGGTTAATATAGCCTTGGAAATATTCGAAGTGAGTAACAGGTTAAAATGGCGACGACACTATATATATCGACGAGCATGGCCGATTTAGTTTTCATACCACCTAGTCACGGAACGGCTGAGTGATACTGACCCGCGAAAAGTGTACACTTGATGATGATGATGATAGTTGGCGCTACAGGCCATGTAGACCCTTAGCCTCCCTAACCACCCTCTTCCATTCTACTCGGTCCTCTGCTTTTCTTCTCCAGTCTTCAACCCCCAACTTTCTTAACTCTCATTAGCCGTTTTCTTCGCCGGTATGTCTCCAGAGTATCCGAGTTAGTCCGAGGCTGTATTATGGTATCCGTAACAAAGTTCTTTTTACGAGGTAGGAGAGTTAACACTACGCCCAACCCCCAACCTGGAGGACCAAGTCCCACATTTATGTCCCCTGGGACTGGGTGGACCAGTTATACCCCCAAGCGCTGGGTGACCATTTTAGTCACCTTTTACGACAGGCATGGTCTTACCTTGGAGCTATTCTTTACACCCGGCCACCACACGGGTGAAAAGTGTACATTTACTTTCTTGAAAGATAGTACCGGTCTGGGACATATATGAAAAGACGGGCATTGCATGTATCTTACTAACTGTTTTGACTTTTCTTTTCTCCACTCCTCTTTCCCTAGAAATCAATGAATAATATGCATGAGCCTGTTCTCTACATCATGTCTGGCAAAAGTAAGTTGGATCAGTGCGATGTCAGACGAATACACATCGCAATAAACATGTTTTCTTTGCTGTGATTAAGTTTGCTCTTTTCTGTGGAAAACAATTTTGTTTAGTCAAGACTTACTTGTTGGTCAGTGAAGACACTCGATAATCGCTGACATATCGAGCCCAATGCTTGAATCAACTTATTTCGTTGAAGAACCATCTTTAGTAGTTCCGCTGTACACAGTATGGATCGCCGATGAGAAGAGCGTATCTAAGAGGAACACACTACTATTTCATGTTTGTAAGTGTAGGTTCGCGTAGAGATTAGAGTTCTCTTAGAAATAGTATCCCAAAAGTCTTCGTATTATGCGTATCTGGAATAACTCATGAATCTTATAGCTCCATACAACATGACAGGAGTGTATAATCCGTCTGTACTTCGACCAGGATGCTAATTGCAAATTACATCACGTAGCTACGTATGATAAAGATGTGCTGCTTCGTGCATGGAATGGGTGAAAGGGGCTAACAAACACGAAACATACTCGAGGAAGATGACTACTTGCTTTAAAGCAAATTTCGGTAGTAGTCAAACAGGCCATGCATGAAACAAACAAAATAAATAAAAGCTGGATCGTATCGTGCTACCTAGGTTACTACGCCGGGACACATATTGAAACTTTAGCATAAATTCTTTCTCTCACACCCTTTTTCCTACATTTCTGACGTTCTAACTTCTCAAATATTTTGTATATTTTATTTAATTAGCTATTGCAATAGTTGTAGGTTTACCTAAGAAATTAAGTGAACTGCTCTGCTGCGGAAGTAGCTTTTCACTGACACGTGATCCGCGCGATTCGCTTGTTCTGTTTTCACTCTGATGTTTTTCACTGCTGTTTAATCGTTGGCAATTAGTTAAAAACGTCTGCATATTACAATAGCGTATCTGCATATATTTTTCTTAAGTTTTATAATAACGCTAAATATTGCGACTTATTAAACACTAAATTGTAGTACTTTGTGTACTATTATGCGTTTCAAATGGGAAGAGTTCTGGAGTCCAGCTAATCAGATGCCGTATCACACTCAGCGTTGCCAGCTTGTTACCCCACTCCTTTTATATTTCCCTCCCTCTCGCACACTCATACAACATGCAGGTCTGCTTGGCGCAGACGTAAGGGTAAGCAAATTATATTTCAAAAACTTTTACAATGATGCAGTTGCCAAAATAAAAATTGTAAAAAGCATTTTCGCAAATTATGTATATTTTAAAATACCATAACTATAATTATAGTTTGTGAATTACCTGTTTTTCTAATCCAATATAACTGCCAGTTGCTCATCCATATCGGTGTCAATGTCACTTCCGTTAAGAGACAATTCGTCATTGTCACTGTCTTCATCGTCTGAGTCTTGCAAATTTATGATTATAGGCTCCAAAATCTCGTCACGTGCTATTTATTTCCTAAAATCGTCTTCTTGAAGGTTTCTGCGTGCCTCACGCAGTTTTCCCAGTCCAACTGTGTTACCTTGTCAATTTCTTTGTGAACAAATCGTGTAACGTCCGTCAGTTTAAAAGTATTATTTCTGTTTGCAATCCCCCCTTTTATTTGAGCCCACACCAACTCCGTTGGATTATATTGGCAGTCGTAAGGTGGGAGGCGTCTTACCTCGTGTCCCGTTTCAATTGCAAGTTGATCCAACTGATACACTTTTTCCGTGATTTTAAACGGAAGTACTCTTTGCAACAACTCATTTTTGGTTTCTGTTTCCGAAAAACTTTTGAGGAACCTGTACACCTTAAAGATAATGCTTCGAGCCTGACTTCGCAATACCTGCCTTTTTGACTCGCCACTAAATTCACCGTAAGAAGCCATTGCACTATTTAACTCTTACTCTACTGTTGTGTAAAGAACAACTGAATGATATTGATCTGAACTCCCCACAGTAAATAATCTCTTCTTATCCAGCACTCATTCATAAACATAAGCATACAGCATTTCACAGGCTAACAGGAAATGAAGTGTTTGCTCTTTCTCAAATTTAACACCTTGACTTATTCACAGTAATTCTTTTATCACGTCATGTCAGTAGTTTAAATTTCAGTTCTGAGTAATGAAAAGTATATGCGCATACATAAACACCAACCACTTTGAGCTCTCTAGAGTAAATAGAGATTATTACCAAGCATTCATAAACAAAGATATAATGTGACCAGACACGTTGTGACAGGGCAGCAGGAAATTTGTTTCCTCTCGCTCGAATTGGTTTATTCAAAGTAATTCTTTTATCACGTCAAATAAAGCATTTATGTTTCAGTTCTGAGTAATTAGAAATATACGCACACGCATACACGCCAAACTCATACAGTGCTTACGTCGCGATTTATTGTTTTAATACAGGTAATAGTGGTTTATTTATTTGTATTAGAAAAACTATTTGAGCTAAAAATATGAGGTTTTCATGGTTATGTTAGATACATTACTCTCTACCTTCCACATGTATCAGTTTCGGCAGAATCTGCATTTTTGTCTTAGCGCGAATAGTATTTCATACAGATTGATTAGGTTGGCGCTCGTTACACACCACTCAACGGGAATGCAATACGACAACACCGCAGAACTCCGATTGGTTGCTCACCTAGTAGCGCTCAAGGACAAACACCTTCCCATTTGAAACACATAATAGTTTAAACATCTCTGCTTCCAACTGAAGTATTGAACCGACTACAGTTGACCATAGGCTGGTTTATACTGAGTGTTTGGGCTACACACGCACAGATTTCGCGAGCTGGGATAACCAAATACGACGAATAACAAATTCCCATAAAAATCTCATCTATCTTGAAAGATAAAGGTGATAATTGAGTATTACTGAATACAGTATATCCAGAGATTGGCAACAGAGTAGGATTCCACAGCGGAATGTTTGTTTTGGTTTGCAGCCAGGCATGCATGCATTCACACCTGCAAGGGGTGAAACCTAAACTAGACCGGCGTTTCAAAGCCGATTCGTCTCGTGCCTCTGTGTTTATCAGCTACTGCCAGTAATGAGGGGTGGAGTGCTATTATTTTAAGCTATTCAGTCGTATTTACAAGACCTAAAAACTAGGCATAATTTGGTCAAGGATAACAAATTCAACCATTGAGTACGGAAATACCTCATTCAGGTTTATCGCACAAAATTATATCAAAGCCACACATTTGCTTAACAGGAAATTTATTAATGGCCAATAACTGTAACAACATGATGGCTATTTACAGTAGATGTTGAAAATGTGCTCTGTTTGACTCTTTGCTGTGACTCTTGTTTTTTATGTAAACAATTTATTTACAAACCGTGTTTCACCTATAGGTATATCACGGGATATTTACATTTGTTGTACAATTTATACACGGTGTTCATTTTTATCTGTAATTTTACCGCCCAAAATTTGACGTTATCAATAGCATCGCTGATGGAGCGAGTTTACATACGACTCCCCTAGCGACTTGCGATTGTATTAGATGTGCTGACAGCAACTTTGAGGCCTTCCTTTACCGACAGGTAAATGTACTATTTGAGAGGTGGGTCTGCCCGCGTAATATAAATGTGCGATAACTGTTTTTAAAAACTATATACTGCAATGCAGTGCACTGCAAAGCTAATTATGCAGCCATAAAAGTATACCATGAAGAATATACGAAATAATAAGTCAATGAACACTTATTTCACAATGAACATCTGTTTTTCTGTTATAGTAGACATATATGCATATTGTAAACTTGCCACAAAAATAGAAATATTTCAGTTTGATCTCAATTCTTTTCTGTCGCCCTCAGTTTCCTCACAATGTAACTTCATTAAAAAACAGAAAATTAGCAGAGCATGTTCTAGGAATGAAAAATAAATTAGTGTTACAATATATACAAAGCTTGTATCCAAGTATAAACAAGAAAATATCTCTAGTATATAGTTTTATGTGTCAATTTTCTTATATATCCTTTCTCTCTTCCCCTTGAACACTGTCTATAATGTGAGGAGGTATGTTTGAGGCCTTTTTGTCGTAACATTATTTATTTCTTCTAGATTGGGAGCAGTCACTTTATGTCGTCCAGTGTCTCTCTTTTTGAGAGTAACTAATCCTCTATCTTGGAAATGTTTGATGCACCAATTGGTTTTAAAATACATAGGGATGCCGACATTAATAGACATTTTAATTAAGCGTGAGAATGGCAAAAAAAAAAAAAGAAAAAAAAAAGCTATCGTATACTGATATGATGTAAGACGTTAATGTTGCAAATTAAAGTTTGTCAATTTGACGGTACCTGGACACTCGACAACATTATGCTCCGAGGGTGTTGTCTGAATGCCGGATAACGTCGCATAAACTCCTCTATGCAACGGTTTAAATTATATTTATATGTCGCACCAATTTTAATGCTAAAGTAGCATTCAGCCATCAAGGCGCGGTGCTCTGTGTTCATATCCAGGGGAAGCTGGTTGTATTAGTTACTAACACAACCAAACTGAGAGCGCTGTAATTTGCTTACTGTTGCGTAAAAATTACCGCTTCTTCTCCATAGAGGGCACCATGATTTCAAGATAGACTCAACAGTCAACTGTGACGTCATTCTTGCTCAATCGGAAGGCGGGAAATAACGAATAAAAATGAACACCGTGTATATTTTTATTCTAGTGTGCGGAAGATGCTCTTCAGGAATTCTGCAACCTTTACTGTGTTGAAATAAGTCTTCAAAACCACTGAACTTGATACAGCTGGTCGATCTCTTGAGTACAGATTGCATTCTATAACTCTTGGATTTGGAGTTCTCTTATTGGGAAACTTATCCCAAGCGCTTCATGAGAATTGTAGTCGCGGCTTTGCCATGAGCAAGAACCATTCTCCTCATTAGTAAAGACTGCAATAGTTCTGAATGCATTAGACACATGAGAAACACTGACAGGACCTGCTGTTGTGACAAGCGTCGTGTGGCAGGTAGGTTTATTGTTTACATTCCTGACCTTCCTTCCACTTCACACACGCTAATGTTCCGGGGCTGTCAAGCGTAAGCCCGCGACATGATTGCAATAGACGCGCAGGTCATATCATTTTGTAGACAAACGAATCATTTTAGCAACAATGGTAAAGAAACAAATAACTCATCTGTTGTAGCTGTACCTCGTTATTCCAATTGCAAAAGTAAAGTTTGAGATGTGATGACATATTCACAATCAAAACTTTGATCAATTTTATTTTTTATTTATGCAGCCATGCACTTTAGAGGAAAATGGTATAGCAGCTTATGTTTCAGCTTAAAGTGTGGAAGTTGCTGTTGATGTCGGCGCACTCATGCCTCTAACACCTTGTATGTGCTCTACTGCAGTGTGATCGACGTGTTTCTCTAGCGTTCCAGTGGTGCGTGAACCCTCCGCTGGGGTTGTCAATCTTTCTGGACTGCTCTGTAGAGTCCGAAATTCCTCTTACGCAGGCATAGTTACTTGTGCATTGGGGTGTGCCGCGAACAAAGGCGTTTCAATTTATACCACACTTCATTAAGCTTAATGGTGATAGATAAAAAGAAGTGATTGCAAGGAAGAGTAGTATAATTACCACTTAAACTGAATCCTAACTTAGGTAAAGTGTTAATCGACATTTCAAGATGCTGGAGTCCACTGACCGTATCCATCCAGAGGTGCAATTTTTGCTTATCTTACTACATGTATATGTCTGTCTCAGCAGGTAGTTTTCCGGGTGCAAATCTCCGGTTGGGCAAGCTGTTGTCTTCAACTCTGGGCAGGTCAAAATCCACTGGGTTATACTGCTACGTATGAACAGGGGCTAAGATGTTAGTGAATTGAGATTGGGAAGCATCCTTTACTGCAAATAGTAAAGAGGTTAAGTATTATGACAATGCAACATGACAATATATTATTTATTTATCTAATAACGGTGTATATCTCTGATTTACCAAAGTCAGTGTACCCCGTTAACAAAGTGAATAAATGACCTCAAAATGGTTTTTGATTATATAATAATTATTTCTTCGCCAATTATTACCACCTTTAAATGTCACTGGTTTAATAATGTGTAGTCCCACAGATGGTGAACTGCCTTTTGACCTGCGTCACCGCAAAGTGTATGAAATCTAATAAAAGAGTCGAAAACCTGTTAGAGTATGAAATAGTAAAATATCTAAACATTTTTATTAAATTTAAAATGTAACAATGCTGAAAGTCTGTAGAAATGTCAGAAATGCACGAAAAGGAGGGAAACAGGAAGAATGTAAAAAATTAAACGTGCAAATGTGGAAAATTGTTTAAAACTGCTTTCAAAAGTTATTAAGAAAGAAATTCTCTCTTCTAAAAAGATTTCACAAAATATCCTCATCTCGTCTCTCTGGTATGAGGGTAGCATATTTGTCTGACAGTCAGGAAGTTCCGAGGCCGTAGCTCGGTTAGAGTAAGCTACCCGCATGTGCTCTTCCCCCTTATCCTGAGAAGATAAATGTCGGGTAACTTTAAGGTCTATGGAATTTGGGCTCACTTGAACATTATTTCACTAATTTTATTTATCGTTCGATATGATCTACCAGCTTAAAAGGCGATAAAGCTTTAAAAAGTTATTACTCTTAATGCTATCACTAGGGCAAGGTATTTAATGGCCTACAATTTGGTAAAAAAAAAATGTAAAATAAGAATGACTTTATGACAAAAATTACAAAAATGACCAACAAAAATAAAAAACAAAACAAAAAATAAAGAATTGCCAATTAACATGCTTTATTATTATTATTATTATTATTATTATTATTATTATTATTATTATTATTATTATTATTATTATTATTATTATTATTATTATTATTATTATTATTATTATTATTATTATTATTATTATTATTATTATTATTATTATTATTATTATTATTATTATTATTATTATTATTATTATTATTATTATTATTATTATTATTATTATTATTATTATTATTATTATTATTATTATTATTATTATTATTATTATTATTATTATTATTATTATTATTATTATTATTATTATTATTATTATTATTATTATTATTATTATTATTATTATTATTATTATTATTATTATTATTATTATTATTATTATTATTATTATTATTATTATTATTATTACACTAAGCGCTGTCCTGGTTACTAAGTTACATAAAATATGCTATAGCATCAATGGAAAAACTCCTATCAGTTTCTGCGGAAAACCGTTGGAGCATACTGAAAGCAAGCAATATCTTTTGGATTCAACTCACAGTCCGCAAGAGAAAAATGTTCACCAGACAAAGCTCTGCCAATAGAACACAATGTTTTGTACCCCCTGTTCTTGTCTATATACTTCTTTATTTTCATTGACACTGCATCACCCACTTTACCACATGCGCGGCTTAAATAATTCGTTACTTTTTCCTCTATTTGTAGCTGTTCAACTTGTGATTTTTCCAGAGAAGGAATCCAAATCCAAAATTGTTTTTATATAAGAAAATTTATCCGCAATTTCTTGATCAGCCGGCAATTCTTGCTACTTTTTTTTTATTGCCATTTTGTGTATAGTCTAGCCTCAGTCTCGATCAAGAGACTTATCCTAGAGTCTGCGTGAATATATATATATATAAGGATGACACCGGAATTCAAGTTTAAGATTTGTTTAATAACTGCTTCTTTTTATAATGTTCACGTAAATCGCGAATTTGCCGACCATTCTACACCAGTCTATATTAATGTCCGGAGTTACCGTAGGTGAAACTTAAACTGCTCGATAACACGTAATTCATTATTTACTCAAGAACAGATACTTCCGTCTTTCTTCCTCGACGACCAGTCCAGCTGTTTCCGAGATTCCTCTCAAGAAGCTAGGTTATTGACACTCCAGAATTCCCTAACCATATGGCCTTTTGTAACTTTTGTTCCTCTTTTCACAAGTTTCGACCATCTGGACCTCCTCGAAGCCGACTTCCTCATAGTTAACTGCGCAGCCGACATCCTGTTTCACATTTAAGGAGTATACCCAATGCTCATATCTAATCTATTAGGATTCTTCATTTACTGAATCCATAATTTCGGTATCAGTGTTCATGAAATATTTCGCTGAAAATACATTATAGGATGCTTTGTGAATTAAATAATGCCACCAGAATTAATATCGTTCCCGTAACGGAGTAACAACTTCGCAGCGACACTGGTAAAAGGGTGCCCATTCTACTCTGAAGCTGGCCTGAAGTGGTCCAAGTTTGATTTTACGCACGCACATGAAATGAAAATCCCGTTGCTGCCAAGTGTATCTGCATTTCAAAGCTGTTTCCTACAAACTTATGAGAGTATGAAAAAAAAAAAAGTTTTCATAAACGTTATGTCCTCTCTCATATAAAGGACAGTTTTCACCGCTGGTGCACCCTCTGCAGGATCGGGAAAGGAGCCCGCATCCCTTTGCACCACAGCTAGAAACACTTTCCATTTGGACAGGCATTCACGTTCTTCTTTTACTTGTTTTCTTTCTTTCTTCCTTTTCCTTTTTTTTATTAGATAAAACATTCCGTTGTTAAATGGTGATGGTAATTTGGTTTAGCTTCTATATACTGCTTATAATATATTAAAACGAAACAAATTGGAACTTCTATGCCTTTTTCTGCTTCAGAGGTTTGGTAGCTCGGGGCTGAAATTAGCCTGTAAAAACACGAATGTCATAGCCATTTCTCTGCACTGGCTTTGCTTATAGAGCTGTTTCATAATGTATAAATGGACATAATTTACAAATCGACATATGGTTTTATCAGCCTGTGTTAAGTAATAATTTAATAAAATTGTTAAGTAATTTTAAGACAGAGCATATGATTTCTTAAGACAGAGTGTATGGTTCCTGACAATCTGAGGTACCTCATTCAGAAATAAAATGTTCAAAATTGCAAGCAACAAGGTAATTTAAAGCTCAAAATGTTGGGGAATGCAAAAAAAAGACGTGATAAAGGTTAGTATTTTCTAGTTACCAGATTTAGAAGGCAAATGTTAGAATTTACACCAGTTTTTAATTTATTCGCAGTGATAAGCAGTACCAAATATAAATATTTCTGAAAAGGTATTGTAGCTTTTTATACACATTACATATTAATGTCAGTCTGTAACGCTTAACATGGATAAATGACATTCCAGGCTCCTGCTGCTCTCTATTGATCTCTGTTGACAGACTTTCGCGAATACATAAGCAGGCATCTTGAAAACATGGCTAAAACAATGACAGAAAGCTAGTGTGAAAATAGACAGTGTCTAAGGGAAGAAGGCCGCTATGAAGAACATAAAAAATAAGGAAAATGCTACAGAAGAGATCGGAACTCAACAAAACTAAATGAGCAAAGGAATCTGACAGACAAAGAACACAATGTACAAACAGATGCAGCGAATCAGGAGCAAAATGAATAGAAGTTAGGAAGAAATAGATACTTCTGCTATTATGACATTTGCAACAGCTTTTTAGACCTAGGTAGCATTTTGAAAAGTGCAGAAAACCTGTTGCAGAGACATTTCCGAAGTCTCCGCTGAGGAGGTCACATTTGATTGCTGACCTAGCAACAAGAGAAGAATTAACTGTTGGCAAGCATGGAAAACAACATCAAAGCATACACATTCAGAAGACATTAAAGCTGCAATCTTGAGTTCCTGCGGCGATAATTGAGTATCATATCTGGCTCCATCCAGTTAGAGATGCATTGAACAGAGTCTGCATTAACGGAGAAGTAAGAGAATTCCACATTAAGATATTTCGTGGTTATTATAAAAGAAGCATGTGCACTATTTATACAGAATAACGAAGATATGTGCGTTAGTTTTGTGGATTTACGCTCTGTTAATATGTATCTCCAAGATCAGATTCCATACAAAGTATGTATAGGCCGCGCAATGGTTTTTGAACACTGAAATATTTTACTGAAAGCTCTGACGCTAGTTTCTTACATGTTTTCCCTGGCATTCGATGGCAGTGATGTGTCATTGCGATAACTTCACCCTTTCATGTATCACTGGAAAGGAACTGTAAATACGAATTACCAGATATGTCAATAAGTGACTTGAAAGAATCTATGAAGCAATAGTAGAATCATAATTGACATATTGTGCGGAACTATGGGGGCTAACGAGATAAGAAAGCATGTTCAACACACATACGGACAGTTTTGTAAAGAGGTATTAGGTTTGAATAAGTCAACACACTGTGTAAAGGTGACACATTCCTTTCAGCGACTTTCTTTGCGATGGCGAATAGTAAATAAATCGTGCATTTTAAATTTGCGGTACCAAGGTAGTATATATTTAACCGATACATTTTAACGACATATGACGTTACATTTTTAAAGCAAATTTAATTTGTGTTATAGGTTCTAATGACAACAGTATTGTATTTTATAAATACATTTTGCTCTTTGGCATTAAAATTTCATCCAACTGAATTATATGTGCAGTTTTTATAAGCAATAATCATTTTATTTGTAATATCAATATAGGAATATAATGCATTAGCATATATTATATTGCACGTATTACTATGTATATTTTACACTTTGCAATAATTAAGTATATTTACGAATTATCAACTAATTCTGATAACTGTGTTGCACTGAGAGCATTTGACAACTGCGTGTGTAGGAAAAGGCAAGGCTATAAATTGCGGTTAGGACCGGGGAGGGGCTACCCTAATTTAAACGGGGAATGTGAATTCCTACAAAGTTGAGGTTAGTAGAATTTAGATATGTGAATTCGTACAAAATTAGAAGTTAAGTGAATTCCCACAAATTCGTGATTGGCATAATTAAAATAATTTCAAAATTACAACATATTGTTTTCCCTGATACTTTGTACAGACCTGGGACTGTGTAACCACGATATTGGTTGGCGTGGTTAAACATGTTATCCTGGACCACTGTCAAAATAATAAAAGAAAAAAAAAAGAAGAAAATTCCAAGGTGATGTAGGTGTGCATGCCCTGGCAGACTGTTGACAATTGAATGTCAGTGAGTTAGGGAGAGTAACTGACCACGTGACCTGTTACTAAATAAACAGCTTTACCAATCAACAAATTTGTAGGACTTACCACATTTCCCAAACATTTTACTTGCTACAAATTTGTAGGAATTCACAGCGACCCAAGGTCAGCAGACCGTTGGATGCGGAAGCGATGTTTAGAATATGGAAAAACTGTAACATATGAAACATATTTGAGTTATAAAAGGTACTGTTAACTGTGATAAATCTTCAGTAGCATCTAAGTTTTCCCCTCTGTCAGCGTTTTTTCCTTCCTCTACCACGTACTTACTGGCTTGGTAGCTATCATTAAATATTTGATATTGAGATTTCAGATGAAAAATCGTTTTGCAGCCCTCTATATGTAATATATTGAAAAGCATCGCGTGAATTTTTCAAAAGCATAATTAAAAATGAAAATTTGTATAAATAGCAATCTTGGCATTTAAGATCAGTTCATCTCCGGAAGATACCAATCAAAGATTTTGAAGAAAATATCCACTCCAAAATTATCCTTTCTGTGGAAAACGTTTCTATATTTTTCTCAAGAATGGATCTAAGGATTTTGATTAAAAAACTATGGAATCCAATGTATTTACTTCATAAATAAAATGTATATATCTTAAGTTTTCCTGGGATAGTCTGCAAAGCTCTTTTCAAGGAATTTGTATATGGAATGAACTATAGATGTTAGATTGTCCAGTTTTGTACCGGTGGACTATGAAGATATTCGACTTTGAAATAATCCGATGCACCTAAATGGTTGAGATTACACTACCACTATTTTGTGCAATGAACTGTGGTTGCGCTAATGATTCAAATTTATTTTATTCACAAAAGGTGCTATAGGAGAGAGTTTTAATAAACTACTCTTTCTAACTCAAAATTTAATCTTATTTTATAGCCTTTATACAAGGAGATCAGGGATTTCAGTTGTTGATCGTAACAGAGAATAATGTGGCTTCCAAGATTAAAATGCCATCCGCAGATAAAAAGTATCAAATTACTTAATATTTAATAAACACTGATTGAAGGTACTTATAAATATATTCCGAATCACACTGTATGTAAGATGTAATGTTCAATGAATGTGTTACCACACCGGATTTCGTTCCAGCATTTCGTTGAGATAAGAGCTTCATTAACCTGATGGAGAAAACGGATTGAATCCCTTGACATTTAAATAGATTCTGAGCTGCGGTTAGACACCTGCTCGCAGCTTGAACATCCAGAATGAGTAACTTAGCAAATGAGCTGCTACTTGGATGAAGTGGGGAAAACACGCCAGCTGGGATTACAATAGTTTGTACTTTATGGACACTTAGGAGCTGAAGAGCGAATTGAGGATTCTAACTTAGATAATAGACGATTTTACTTCGCCGACATGAGAACTAGGCCTGCCATTTCATGTTAAATTACTCATTCGACCACATACGCCAGAGAAAATAAATTAATTTCCCTCTATGCTCTACGGAATCTCCTTCGTCACTTGTTATTGCCGTAAGTGGATTAATCTATACCGTCTCAAGAAGAAGGAATATCTGTTTTCATCGTGTGCCCAATTGGAGATTGGAAAGGATTGAGATTTGTATAATTTCCCTCCACGAAGGCTTGCTGTAAAGTAAACAGAATTATTAAGCAAATTATATCCCATAATTTGGCATATATGTTATCCAATGTATACATTAACTATTCTTCTTGTCATTATGCAGACTACATTTTCTTGTTGCATCAAGCAGAGCACCACAAAGATAACTTTTAATTGTTACTGAACTCACCTAAATATCTAACCTACACCATGTCTGAATTTCCTATAATACTTCTGCGAAATATCCGAAGCCATGCACAAAATAGAAAAGAGAGAATACGGGGGACGAAAGAGAAAGAAAGACCTTGAGAAATAATTAACTAAATAAGTGGAAAATACCCTACAGCACCGTATACGGCCCGCGACATTGGTAACTACGTGATGATGATTGTCTTCTATTCGACTAAGTGGATAAAAGACAAATTGAATAATAAAATAAATGGCTCTCCATATAACGACATTTGAATCTCCAATCAATAAGTCTACCTTAGGAGTTTCTTATCACCAGAGCCCGGAATTGTATGCAAAAACAAATGTCAAATTAGGCATGCAAATGCGCACTAAAAGCTCGTTAAATATGCAGAAAAGGTATGCAAAATAAAACTGATATGCTTGATAACTATTCTCATAAGTTCACCATTTAATTATTATTTAAAGTATATATTATTAATTATTTAATTGTTTAAAGTATTATTAATTAACGAACAGCACTTTTAGTTATTACATTTTATTGTTACTTATTTGTACTGCGCAATTTAAATCACAAGAAAGAATGGAACAATATGTTATATTAGCGACTTACCGTACATATTCTTCAATACTGCTGTTGTAATAGACGAGAAATGTTATCCTGATATTCTCTGCAGTTAAACTTCTTCGATTATCGCTAAAGAGAGGTTCTGTAGAGTGAAAAAATCTCTGTACATCATAAGATGTCATCGGTGCATGACAGAAACTCCAAATCTCTTTTGATAGACAGAGTCAACATAAAAAATTCAATGCCACGGCCGGGATTTGAACCACGGATGTATTGGTTTCCGTCCAGTCGCTCTAACCCTTTGAGCTACCATGGCCAACTTGCCGCCATGACATTAAATTCTCCATTTGACTCGCATATTTCCCCGGTAGACCACTAAGGGCTCTCGTATTCGAGATACATCCTTTGTGGCGACTTACTGTCGTAAGTACTTGCGTCCCTGGCTTCATCATTTAACTCTTATTATTTAAGTTAATTGATGGAAATTAATTATTTCTTCACACTAGCCATATGTAGGCTAAGGTTTTTGATAGAGTCAACATTAAAAATTCAATGTCACGGCCGGGATTTGAACCACGTATCTCCTGGTTTCCGTCCAGTCACTCTAACCCTTTGAGCTACCATGGCCATCTTGCCGCCATGACATTAAATTCTCCATTTGACTTGTATATTTTCCTGGTAGACCACTAGGGGCTCTGGCATCCGAGAGTATCATCATAGAAATTGACAGCCTTTCAGTTATATGGAGAACAACAGCTGCGCTTTCATGGTTCCTGTATAAAGTGACTTTCTTAATAACATGAATGCATAAATATTGTAAACATTCAAATATACAACTTGATAAAAGGTAGTGAGTAGGAGATCCCTAGCTTTTATCATCATGAGTTGTGCAAACCTGTTTTGGTCTCTTCGCTATGAAAGTGATAAACAGGTAATCAGAAGAAACCAAACAACACTTATGAAAAAATGTTACAAAGAGAAATGTTTCTGGAACCACCACAATGTCATTTTAATCAGTCTTTTGATTTGTTATTTTCTAACAACGTATTTAATTCCCTAACTAAGTTAATTAAATTAAACTTTTATGATGAAAACTTCCGTAACAAAAAATGCAGGGAAACTGCAAGAGAATTGTAGTTGAAATTGGCTTAAGCAGCCAGTGTATTACAGCCATTGTTGGCAAAATACATTAAACCGCGTGGCCTGTTTGATCCTATACATATTCAATCTTTGTATGGCGAGTCTACTTAGACGTTCTACCAAGTAATTTGCCCTGGAGTTCTTAATCGATCCATTCTACTAATTTGGTTTTGAAAACATTGGCTTATATGTAATGTACGGCCAGATTTCAATAAGCTTGTAATAAACGGTATTATAGGTGCAATACTTCAGATTTGTTGTATCTTAGCCAGTTCTTCCAGACGCCATTTTTTCGTTTGACTCTTTGCGCTTAGCTTCACTGCACACATGTTCCTTATTCCTAGTCGTAAAGGGACATGGAATAAAAGCCCCAAGGGAAAATAGTATGTTTCTCAGTTATTGACATTACACCTTTTGGTGACTTTGGTTATGCTCTATGACGATTGAAGTGGCAGAAGTTTTGCTGCATTTATCTGCTGTATTATTTTTCCATAGATCTTACTTTAAATCAGAAGAGGCGACAGTAATTTATTGTGCAATTTAGAAGACAGCGTAACCTTAAATTGGCAGAGGATTGAGCGACAGGAGAGGTGTGCAAAGTGAAAGAAAAGCTGTGTTCTTGTCCTTAGACTAAGGATTAGACACCAGCTGGCTCTTACATTAAAGCGAAAGAATGTGTCTGCGGGTTCTTTTCGGGGTTTGCTCCGTCCAGTTGTTAAATAAATATCGCGTAGGTTTAAGTGTCTAAGCGTAACTTGTTAATTGTATACCTTCATTCATCGTTTGATAAAATCTCTAATTGAAACTGGCTACACAGACCTAACTCATAAGAAGTAAGGCTTTTCCAAGTGTCCTGTAAGTGTAGAGAGAGGCAAGCAGACAGATAGATAGCCGACAGATGGATAGAGAGACTTACATTACTATAACTGTAGCAAGTGTTTGGCATTCTTAGCTTGCCTGGAATATAAATGAAAGGAGCTACACAGATTTGCCGTATCAGTTCTAACACTCACGCCATCTCCTGACCTGGTATTTAATTTACTTCAGTCTTTCGTTCAGGGATGCGAGTATTGACACTGTTTTGTCGTTGTTGATTTTTTGCTATCTCAATTTAGTGTTTAAGAACATTTCTTATTCATTCATATCCTGATGATGGGAGCGATGTCCGCTCCCGAAACTTCGGTTTCTAGTCTGATTTTGTAATTCTCTTTAGTTAGAAATGGTCACACGTATTTCATTTTCATTAAGAACTGACTACTTTTATTAGCTTTATTCTGAAGGCATGCCTTCAGAAATGCATTTTGTGATCAACTTTGATTCTCAGGTTAAAACTATTTACATTCAAAAGTTGTTCATTTAAAAATACTCATTGATGCAGTTGGGAACTTCAGGGAACAAATGTTCAGCTATTAATCAGATTCTAGGCAGTATACTTTAGCTGTGCATTGGGCCCACTATCGTAGCGAATGTTCACGCAAAATGTTTCATCTCCCTTTCTCATTTATTTCAAGTCAAAATTTGGAGGTTAGCATTTGTACAAAAAATGGCCATTTCAAAAGAGAGAATTGGTTGCATATACAGGGGTTAATGAACTACACCGAAATATTTTGAGAGCTAGCAGAGATATCTTAAGTAGTTTGAGCTAGGAGACTTATGGCCTGCTGGTTGAAATGTGGAGGTTACGGCTCTAAGTTTCTAAACTGCCAGTACGCCACTGTTAATGATGATACCACTTGAGCGCACAAGACACGAAAATGAAGAAATGTGTCGGAGCGCTCCTTCTGGCACAACTTATGACATTAGCTTTCAAGTGAGTTTCCGTCACTTTGTCTTTTTTATTTTTGTTTTGTTTGTTTCTTTTTTTTAATATTTTGTCTAAGCTTTTAATTATTGTATAAATGCATGCATTTTACGTTTTAATTTAACTTTCTAGTAAAATTAATTACAATTCTTTGTAACAAAGCTTGAATCCTGCTTAATACTTTCACATGCTATACGTATAATTGGGAGGTGATTTAAAAGCTGAAGTTACATAAATTAAAAAATAAATGCAACTCTTTGCGTCAGGTTTACAGTTTACAGGAACTGCTCGAAATGGCGACCTGCATCTTTAATGCGAAGTTGAAAGCGGTGAAGGAATGACTGTCGTGCTCTGTACAACATTCCTTGTGTGTTTGTGTGTCCAATAATTTCACATGCTGCTATTATTTGGGGATTGGGATTTCATTACGGAGGGGATTCGGTACGTAGGCCAGCATACTGGGCCCATTGTGCCTATGCCCGTAAGTGGGGCACCCCCCGGGAGGAAGTATGAGGCGAAGGAGACAGAGGACGGCCAACCCAAGGAGCCACGGCAGTACAGAGGGCAGGGTTGCTACAGTTTACTTGGATAGGGACTACCCTGACAGGCCAGGACAACGAACTCGCTCCCCCACTGCGGGACGGCAACGAGCCCAGCAGCCGAGCCCTAATGGTCCCTGGCTGGCGGTTCCGAAATGCTCCCAGCAGAGGAGCGGAGACCGGCAACCGACCTACCGGAGGAGGAAATAGTTTTTCTCAGAGCATATCATCCTGCCATGCACCACCGAGACATCCGCCGACACTTCTACCATGAAAAAGACCACCAGATGAGAGATGATGTGAAATGATAATGGAGATGAAATGGAGGGACAGGAAATTCGGGGGATGTAATTAACCTACCAAGCGTTCGCCTAGCGACCCGGGAAAACCCCGAAAAAACCCATGGGTCAGGTAGGTCGGCAACGGGAGTGGAACCCGGGTCTCCCGATTATGGGCCACAGACGAAACTGTCTGAGCCATCGCACTCGATTATTATTCGGGGAGTTAGTTACGAATCACGCCATTTCTTCATATTAGAATTTACATATTAAAAAGACGAACATGATTAACTACAAGATAGGAACTGAGCCAATGATCTTTGGAGCACCAGTTTTGGCGTTACTGATTGGGCCACCAGAACAGTTACAGAAATAGCACTAATGCATAATGCAAGACGGCAGTCAATCGCTGTTCAGTGTCGCACTGGCAAGTGTTTAGTTCGAAATTTGAGAGATCTTTGAGGTATTAAATATTGAGAATACCAATAACGAGTTACTAATAATAGATTATTTCTATACTCAGAACACAGCTTCAAACACATTCTAATACAATAATTTCACCCAACTTGTTTAAATACCAACTTATCAGCATCTAATGCCAATTAGGCTTAACCCAATTAACTGCGTTGTGTTTAGCCGTAGGCCTTGCATTACCTGTCTCAGCTTGCGTATATTAGTGACGCTGAGATTATTTCGGTGTAGTTCATTAACACCCTGTATATATGATCACATATTACAATTAGTGCTTCAAAGTGAATGGTAGAACATAACTTGCGGTCCCAATCTCTTCGTTACCATGCTATTGAATAATCTGGACATTGGCCAAATGGTGTGGTTGTATGCAAATAAAAATTTTATGCCTATGTTTATCATTTTGAAGTTTATCTAAATTTCAGAATTAATGTTATTTTCTCTTCAATGCTGATTGAACTTAAGTCTCCAGCATGGAAAAACTAGCTAGGAACCCTAACTCATGTTTTTCTGGATGGTTCCGCTGGTGTCGGTATTGACGAGTGAATGTTCACTGACACTGATTTATTGCATGTCAGCATCGATCAAGTGGCAGTTTATGTTTAAACCAGTCTTGGTAAATTGAAACAGTACATCGACACAATCCTTTGAAAGGTTTGGGAGTGAAGATAACAAAAGGAATTGGGCACCGACATACATTAGAAGGAGCTAAGAAAGTGCAATTCTTAATATTATTATTTGTATTTATTTCTCATCTTTCTTCTACATACAATTTCATTGATACATTGACATTTGTAACATTTCTTCCACACAATAACAAAATGACTTATTCACATCTAACATACCATTTCTACCTGCTTGCTTCAAGTCTCGGTCTCAGTACACATAACCCCTGGTTTCCCGTGTATTGATGACCCTCCTCTCCCTTGTATCCCTCGTTCTAGTTTTCCAGCCCTTAATTGTTATTTATTCTTCATCAATCTTAACCATTTCTCTCTAAATATTCACCTATATTTCTTACATTATTTTCTCCTTTTACCAATAACATTTTATTTATTATTAATACTTCCCCCATCCCTAAAACTGCCCCACTTTTGTTGCCAAATTTGTTCTCTCCATATCTTTGTTTGCAATAAAGTATACTATGCCATTCTGTATCATCTTCTCCACACATTGGGCATTTCCCCGTATCCTTTTCATATCTAATACCTTTCAAATTTCTAACTCCTGTCCTTGCCCAGGCAAATCCTTCTCGCCCTAACTTATTACACACATCTATGTACTCCTCCCTCCCCCACACTGTCTTTATTTCCCTATATGTCCTCAATGGTATTTTCTCCTAACTTGGCTATCTAAATCTTCCAGCCTTAATTCTACCTCTTTCCAAAAGTCCCTATAATAATACTCCTCATTTCTCCAAATATGTCCCATACCTATCTGTTCCATCAGTTCCTTTACTTTTTGCGCCCAAGACTCTACCCATTTACTTCTCATCTGAAAAAGAAGACATTCCTTGATAATATTGTTTACCTCCAAATTGGCAACTCTGTATAGATATTTCAATGCCCTTGAGATAATTTTTAGCAATCTCCTCTAGAATATCATCTATAAAAAGGTTAAGTAGCACCGGACTGAGTTTACATTAATATTATTATTGAAGGGCAAGGACACGTATTATATATGTATAACAACATGCTTGTATTACAGAAAAGGAACTGCAAAAAGTGCATCTATAGTACGGACATAAACAGGAATACACTCTAGCTTTGGCCTTCGCCAGAACATGACCATAAAGAAACCATAACAATAAGAAAGAAAAAAAAAAACAATGTTCTAAGGTGTATGTACAAAATCCTGCATATTAATTTTATAACATATCATTAAGAGATTTTAGTGTTTGTAAATACAGAGTTACCTGATATAAATGCACTGTTGCCATTTAATATATTGTCGTTTTATCATACGCCATAATCACCGCTTTGCATCATGAACCCATTAAAAGAATTAACGTTTTAGTTTATTCCTCACTTAGGCCCTGTTGCATAAAAGATAATCTAAGTTCAAGCACATGAAAATGATCTTCAGTCAAGCTGAACTTAGAATTTTGGATGTATAAACATTGATCTAAGTTCATGGCCTCTTGATCTAAGATCCAATCTAACTTGATTGAACTTAGATCAGCAGAACTGCAGAATTTACACAATAGTTTCTGAGAAGAAATAAGTAGTGCAGCTTTAAATAAATAGTAAATAAGCCTTTTTGTGGTTACTTGCATAAATAGTAGGCCTCTTTATTTCATGTATGTTAAAGATGCATTATTTGTGTTCATAACCTATACATTTACATTATTTTCTGAATTCAGATTACTCTGATATCTCTGATGATTAGAATTTTCAATTTGAAAGGTCCCCTCGTGTTTTCCAACATAGAGGAAATCCCATCTCAGAACTAAATGACAGAAAATTCAAAATGAGACTTCGACTATCGAAGCATGTAATCGAAGAACTGGAGCATAGGCTACATGCACAGTTAAGAACACAAAACCTGAGGAAATACACACTTAATCCAATATTTATGATCCTTCTCACATTACAGTTCTATGCAACTGAAACCGTCCAGATGGTGATTAGGAATATATTCAATATAAATAAATAAACTGCGTTCAGAACAATACACAAAGTTACAAGGGAGATTGCAGCTTTAAGATCTCATTTCATCAGGATGCCTATGGAAAAGCGTGAAATAAGAAGGGTTATGCGAGGTTTAAAGTTAGCTGAACGCATCTTCTCTTTTGCTTGAACTTCCATTTATTGTTTATGTTTACCAACTCACAGTATTGTAAACAGACGAAAATGAAAAATATGTACATTGCGCATATAATAGAGATAAAGTAAGCCAAGTAATTAACTTTTGATAAATACTGCTTCATTATGGATTAAATTCTTATACTGTTTATTTAAAATAACATTATTTCTAGGAAAAATAAGCACAAAGCGAAAGATTTATTTCGTTTTTGTTATGTCTAGATTGGCTAATGTGTGGAATTGAATTAAACAGAGTCGAATAGTTCTGATAATTCTCGAAACCTTTCAATACAACACGAAAGTTGCAACATGTTTGGCGATGTTGCCGCATTTGTTTTTGTGATCTAGGATCAGTACTGAACGGCGTTCATCTGATCTAAGATCAGCATTTTATAACCCATGCGGGTTCGCAAACTTAGTTCAGTTTTGATCTTCGAGTATAAATGAACTGCAGTTAGCGATTTTTATGCAACCGGGTCTTAGTTCATGAAACCATACAGGTACAAGCTTCTCCAACAGTTGCATGTACTGTTTATTAAGACCAGATGACATACTGCACCCCCAGGCCACTGTGCTTGTGGGTATTTTATTGTATGGTTATATGCGTAGCAGAATTTTATCACATTTCTTTCATATACAAATACGTTTCCATCGGAGCCATACGAATTAAATTTGGACTCATCTGATTACTTTGTTCCACATCTCGGGTGTCCATGTTTCGTGTGATTTTGCCCATTTTAGCCACTCTAGTCACATTGCTTTGGTCAATGAAGGCTTCTTTCTAGAGCGACGGGCGGGTAGTCTAGCTTTCTGTAATCTATTCCGTCTAGTTCTGCTGGTTACTGAGATGTCACACATTTCTTCTGAGCCTCGCTTTAGTTCATTTGATGACAGGCGACCCCTTTTCAATAACCTGTGCTGTTCGGCAATCTGCTTTATCCGTCCCCGTTCCCACCCCCATTGACATCAAAAACGTAGACTGATTAAAATCTTCTCTGGTGCTCAGACTATCCGACGAATAAGCAAGTCCTATATGACTTACGCTGGAGAACTTAATTAAAAAAAGAAGAAAAAATCAAGTTTAGCAGCTTTCTTGATGTAATTCGCCTGACCTGTCCATCGTCTCACTGCAGTCTCAGCTCAGAATGATGGTATAGATACTGGCTTTATTGTAGAGACAAACAATGACAACAAAGAGTTGTGTATTGTTGGTCAATGTGATAGTCAAACAATCAAGGCCAGAATGCGTTATGCCCGCCTCGGTAGTGTAGATGTTAGCGTAGTATGTACCTCACGTTCAAGAGGTCCCGAGTTCGAGTCTCGGTCAGGGTGATATATCTGGATGAGTTTTTTTTTCCGGCGTTTTCCCTTATCCTGAAAGATGAATGTCTGGTAACTCTAAGCTCTGTGGCCCTGGGCTCATTTGAATATCATTTCGCCCACTTCATCGTGCTATATGATTTAACGTTGGAGGGCGTAAAATTAAAAAAAAAAGTGTGTTAGCAACCTTTTGCAGTAATGGGAGTAGTATAACTTGGAAGCATAGAGTTGTAAAGACAAAACTACAATGTAATTAATGCTGATTTAATAAATATTTTCAACTACTGTGTATATCAAGAACAAATAATGAATTTTGTAACATACTACGTTATGTAATGCTCAGAGTTAACTATTACATGATGCTGTATGCAGTAAGAAATCTAACCCAGTTTCACTACCCGTATGTGCACATTAAATCGAATCAATTTTTGTGAAGATATTCACCATCAAGACTGAGATTTTGATAACCTAAAAGTTTTCGAAAAATGTTCTATGAGAAACTCTAAAATGTAAAGGAATGACATATAAGTGACGTAAAAATAGAGATATAATTTATTAAAGTTAATGTGCAGAAATTTATAAATTAATTTATTCACTGCATAACTGTTATACAAACAGAAATAACAGTTATAAAATAATGAAGAGATAGTTCGACAATATACCAGGTGAGTCAGCTGTCCCTATTTATTCTTATCTATGCAACCCGCCGTTTATAGTCTAATGCGAAAAACATTGACCCTTTTGGCACAAAAGCCGTTACTACAGTTCTACCCTTCTATTCGGTAATATACGTACCCAGCATTTAAACAGCCCTGAATGAGGACCAAGAAGCTGCGAAAAGCTTAAATAAATGACGTCTTTTCATGCAATACTAGCAAAGTGGTAAACCAATGCTTTCCCGAAGGGCGATGTAGAAGACATCACAGCTGGCCGAGTGGGTTAGTTAGCTGCTGTATTGACTAGGTTCCAATCGTCACATTGTTTTGTCTTTTTTCCCCTTTCTCCAGTCTTTATTGTCTGTATTTTAGTTACGAGGGCTGTTCAATAAAAAATGATCACAATTTTTTTTGACAACGTACCTTTACTCATCCTCATAATTTTGATGGTCCTTCTCAAAATAGTCTCCCATGAATGCGATGCACTTGTCCCAGCGTTTCTGCCGGTCTTCAAAAATGAAACGTGTAGTGTTTAACGCCCGCTTTTACTACATACGGCACCGCAGGCGGTGACACTGATGATATATGAGATGAAGATGGAGCACCGGTGGAATGAGATGGCGGGGGAAGCAGGAGGTCACGGAGAAAACACGCCCCAGTGCCGTGTTGTCCATCACAAATCTCACTTTGCGGTCGCCTGGGATCGAACCCGGGCCCCCTTTGTGAGAGCCAAGCGGTCTAACCACTGAGCCACGGCGCGGCCCGCCAGTCTTCAAGGACATGCTGGAAACCATTTTTGAGAGATCTTTCAAAATCGCCTATGCAGCCTTCCCCACTATTTCTGATGATGGATAATGCTTCCCACGAAGGCGTGTCTTCAAGTTAGGGAATAGAAAAAGGTCACATGGGGCTAAATCCGGACTATAGGAAGGCTGAGGGATGCACTTTACGTTAATTTTTGCAAGATATTCAGCATCAACATTGGCAATATGCGGCCGCTCCATTGTAGCGGTAGGCGATACTGAATATGTTTGAACTTGCCTGGTTTTGACAGGCAGGATCCAAGAGTACCAACAATGAAACTACTACGGCGTGTTTGTTTCACATTAGCTAACAGAATATAAAAAGATTTAATTTTAGTGCGAAAAATTAGGTCGATAAAAAATTATGATCATTCTTTATTGAACAGCCCTCGTAATAATTTATTTATTGTTGCTATTGGTTCTCTTATGAGCCAACGACACAAGAATTACAATTCGATAATTAGGGATCTACAGGGGTTAGCTCACCATACAAGCTGCGCGAGCTCACCCTATCGGCAGTTAGGAGAGGCCCTTGCCCTTTAAACGGTAACTTTGGGCTAATTTTATCTTTAATTAGGAGTCATTTTTAACTTTGTGACCCTTATAATCTGCACCGTATCTGGTGTTATAAACCGTGCTACGTAGTTGGCTTTCATTTTTAGAAGCATGTCGATGATATTAAATCTAGAAGTTTTTGTTTCATGCTTAAATCTTATGTTTCACTTTGCATTTGTGAAATGTTTGAAACTTGATTGTGTCGAGCACAGTACCGAGCAGAATAAAATATCTGCTACGAACTATAAGTACATTTATAACTATCTGCCAGTAGAAAATGTCGCTATTATTGTATTTTGTAAGCACCTATAATGTTATAAAATGTTATCTGTACTATATCGAATTCAAGGACCCAAAAGATAAAACAAAAGGCAGTAAAATTTTGTAGCTGGACACGAAGGATTTGAACCCAACTTAAAAAAGCAGAGTGGTAAAGTAACCCGTACAATACCATTTAGCCAAAGCTAACTTGAAAGGGAAGGCTCTTATACGAAAAGTAACTGCAGACCTCCGACCTCCGCTTCGAAACTTTACACGCTTTTTACAGCTTCATAGAGTTTGTAGCTCGTTTTGGCAGTTTTAACACAAATAAATTAACTGCATCAGCCAGTACATTTACTGTGGGAGCTAGAACTTGCTATAATTTGTGACAGAAGCGCAAACAATCTACCTAAATCTTAGCATTTTTTGACATGGCTGTTCAACGAAAACACGGGTTGGCTGAAGATTTAAATCCAATTGGTCCTACAATATTGATCTGCCATTTTGTGTTCCATTGTTATTGTCAACTGATGTATGTGATAGGTTGCTTCTTCAGGAGCGTGTTTAAAGGTGTGTGCGAATGTACGCTAATGAATAAATGTTTGTAAATACGTCTAAAATTACTGCTGTATCCTCTGTGTCTTTGGAATCGACATACATAGTGATTGCTTTCTGTCCCATACAGCACTTATGCACTGAGTTATCTACCGTTCCTCTATAAACTGTTCTGCAAATCATCCATTAGAAGACATTCAAGAAGGGCGTAAGTCACATATGTCTCTTAGCATATTGCATAA
The DNA here is from genome assembly GCA_030765055.1 of Mantis religiosa. Taxonomy (NCBI): domain Eukaryota; kingdom Metazoa; phylum Arthropoda; class Insecta; order Mantodea; family Mantidae; genus Mantis; species Mantis religiosa. Next base: position 45,497,268 of record CM060950.1, on the reverse strand, counting down.
ATTCAAGAATAAATAGGGGCAGGTGATTCACCTGGTATAGTTACTCCATGTTCCTGTTTAAGGAATCTGAAAATTAAATTAAAGCAATGTTTTTGAAGCAGGTCTTACAAAACTATAGCATCAACTCTTCTGAATTCTCGCAGAACATAGATTTGATTACCAATGAAGAGGACCTCACCAGCCTGTGAAATGACTTAAGGATAAGATCAAGACCATCTTGACTATATGCAAATATAAACGCAAAAGAAAAGTGATCTATCTCATCCCTAGTTTGGAACATGTATTTATAAGTAAAATAATACCTGCTCCTCGACAGTAATCACATCTCCACTTTACCCTAGAATGTGAGTTAAGAATGCACAAAACGATTTATTTCTTGGGTAGATGTCTTACATTTGAAAAGTTGTCATTATGTAAAATGTCAGTGATATAATGTTAACGCAACGCGAAAATAATAAAATAGCTAAAGGCACAAAGCAACAAAATGACAAAACAATTATGTAAAATCAAAACATGCCCTAAATAGAAAGAGACATAAAATTACCAGACAGTGGCCTAATATATGCATTATTTGGGAAGCATGATAAAAATTATGCAAACGTTAGCAATGCCTATGATACAACAGTTAAAAGGTGACATGATATTAAAATCCGATTCCTTCTCATCACCTTCTCATCGCCACATGTTTAATTTGGCGCTCATGTAGACGTAGTCTATTTTTGGTAATTTTGGTGCAGTGAAATGATCTCTGGTATTTCCCAACTCCTGCACACTCTTAGTGTTCATTCAGTGGCGGGGTTTTGTTTGAGACTGAGTTGCCGAGTTCATTGAGCCAAATTGCTTGTCTAGGGGTTCAACATGAACGCCGATTTTCATGTACCGTATGAATATTTGTGTAGGTATACTCATAAAAACATTTTGACTCATAACTTGAACATGTTTTAGAATTGGGCTTTGATTCAATTTTAACAGTTTCAAAATGAGCCATAGCTCACAAGGAAAATTTGAAACTGTTAGTATCAATTGTGATTAAAAGTGCTGAACGATTGAACGATTCTTGAATGCATTATTGTAGAATCGCGTAAGTTATCACAGAGGTGATAAAAAATGTAAACACATGTTGATAAAGATAAGCTTATATAATATTATTAGTACCTATTTTAGTGACTTGAAGTGCAAAAATCAAACTGAAAAGCACCCGCTCTCAAATACTTCTGGGCTTGATGCCGTACATTCGAGGTAACAACTTTCAGAGTATGATTCTGTGTAGTGTTTAACGCCCGCTTTCACTACATACGGCACCGCAGGCGGTGACACTGATGATGCATGCGATGAAGATGGAGCACCGGTGGAATGAGATGGCGGGGGAAACCGGAGGTCCCGGAGAAAACCCGCCCCAACGCCATGTTGTCCACCACAAATCTCACTTTGCGGTCGCCTGGGATCGAACCCGGGCCGCCTTGGTGAGAGCCAAGCGGTCTAACCACTGAGCCACGGCGTGGCCTGCTTTCAGAGTAGCTACTGCTTGACAAGCTGCTTCAATTTCATGGCGAAGTTCCGCCAATGTGCTTGGTTTCCTACTGTACACTGCATTTTTGAGATTGCCCCATAAGTTAAAGTCAAGTGGGGTCAAATGAGAACGAGTGGGGTACTCGATAGGACCCTTTCGTCCAAATCAACGACACAATGCGTTGTTATCCAGCAAGGCGCACACGTCCCTATACAAACGGGTTGGAAAGCCGTGTTGTTCGAAAAAAGTTCATCACCAAACAAAAGACGAGTGGACGGTGCAATTAATGAATCCATTATCTCCGGGTAACTCCTGACAGTAATTGTACCTTCGAAAAAGGGGGGGGGGAAGAATCCAGTCTCCCTGAGGATAACCCGCACCAGATATTAAGTCCCGGACCATTAACCCCTCGCTTGACATGAACTTATGGATTTTGTGCTCACATTTGTGCCTGTTTACCATGACATTTAATTTAAAATGTGCCTCATCACATCACCTAGGAAACAAGATTAAGGTAGCTACAAAATAGGATTGAAGATAAGGCGGGACTAGGCGTGGCTGTTCTATGACTACTAGCCAAAGCGGTGCGTGCAACGTTGTACAGTTAAGTACGCATACTGGCTCGCTTTGCCGAACCATACGGCTAATTTCTTTGCACGCTCTAAAGATACCAATTAAAGAATTATTCTGTTTTTCCCATGTTACAGAACTATTTTTTCTGAGGATAACTGTCCAAACCCCATGTTTGTAGCACATCTAGTTTTGGAGATATGGAAAGATAAGGGGCCTGACTAGAAAGAAAAGAATTGTCAACCGTCAGTGAAGAAAAACACGCACATGCTATGTTGCAGTTACATTTTGTAGCGTGCATTCATTAAAGTAGTGATCTTTTAAGAGTGCACACGTACTTTTCAAAGTTAGTAAATATAGCGCTTAGCAAGACTGGTACTTGTGCGCCTAGTAGTAACTGCGAAACAACTCATAAAATTTTACATAAATAGGCTAAAAATATTCTTGTTAATGTGTATTCCTTTCTCAAACAGATGCCAATTAAAGATAGTTTCTTAAGTTCAAATTGCGCTCAAAGTCGAGAATTAATGTTACAAGCTTGTCAGGCGACTGCCAATTCTGTGACGAACATTGTTAAAGAAGGCAAACAGTTTACCAAATTAGGAGGTTTTCATATTTAGATCTCCAGGAAAATATTGGGCAGCTAAAAACTTGCTACCAACTTAGACAATTTTCAAAAGTGTGCTTCACGTAGAACAATTTATGATTTATATAACAAGAGTGAATATCCAACTGCCAAAAGGCTGACCAATTTAATTAGGGGTAAAATAGAATATACGGATTCTTTACCTTATATGCATAATATTCTGAAATCTCGTGGGTTCAAATATAGGAGAACCAATGATGTCGCAAATTTCTGCTTGAAAGAAGCGATATTGTTGCTGCAAGACTAAAATTCCTGTGCACAATGCATGACATTAGTACATGAGGTTCATGGTGTAAAAATGCTTCATAGATACACATTCATATTTTCCGTATTTATTAAGTACTTTAATGAAACCAAAATTGGTTTAAAGTCCGTTACAGAGAGTATACAAATATGGCATCATTAAAATAAAAACTGTATTCACAAGTCGTTGAAATGTCACTATTTTGTTTCACGTAGCAAACACCTTCTTTCGTAGAACGCATCTAATTTGAATCATTTTGTTTTGTGTCGTTATGAACGATAGCTATGTAAGCGAACTGTTCTCCAGTTCCAGGTTTTAAGATTCAGATTGTATGATAATCATTGTGTATGTTCTCATACACATGCTAAGATATTAAGAGAACTTCTCTGTCAGCATTGTACATCTCAGCAGCTGTCTGATACTTGCTAGGATGAGACCAAGATAGATATATCGTCCATCTCTGTCGCCCGCTTGCCGTGGAACTGGCAACACGAAGACAGTGGGATAACCTTATTGGCTGAACCCATGTTCATTCTTATTTTGTTGCTACTCTAGGATTTCGTTTAACCTGCGCGAAGAACCATTCACTAAACTGAGTTGTTAAGTCTGGATCGTCCAGATTTAATGCGTGTAACAGTTACGGAGTGTAAGTTTTCCATTTTGTTCTTTGCAAAATGCGGCTAATGCTTGTCCTACCCACACCTGTTTCACGATCACGTTGTATTGATTTCTGTGGTAAGCCTGTGAATGCATCTGAAAATCCTCCACCTGTTGCCGGGCGGGCTGCCTGATTTTCCCTTACGCATATCCATAATTGTTCCAGCGGTGTCGAACTTAATTGCAAAGGCGAGCGATGCTTACGTGTTCTTATGGTTCGGTTGCATATTTCTGCCTCCATTGTCGCTGCACAGCACTGATGTTTTCGAACATTCAATACCATTTGAGAATGTTCTTTCGCTTCTCGAATGTCAGTTATGTTTGAGCATTGATCTCACTTTGTACATTGATATCGTCACCTCACACATTGTTTATGGTAACGTCACAACAGTACTACCAGCTTCTGCCACCTGTTGCTTAACCATCAACTTCAACTATTTTGATTTCAAAGCGTGTTGTTTGTACGGGTATTTTTAAAGCGTGTCACACCATGGTTGTGACAATAAATGTTTTCATCATACCTGTATATCCGATGAGATAAGGCAGCATAAATATTGCAAGAATGGAGAGATTGTATTAGAATCAGAATGAAGAAGATTATTTATAAATTGGCATTTATGAAAAGAAAGATATGAATAATGATTACCAAGCGAGGCAAACATTATAAGAGAAAATACATACGGTCAGAGCTATGTGATTGAATTTGAGATAAATTTATATACACAATTAGAATTCCTAGGTTAGGCTTTTAGAGTAGTGTGTTCAAATATTTGGATTTGCATTTTTAAATATTTGCCAATTTTTAAAGTATGTTTATATTAACACAATTCTATGAACAATTTTCAGAGTGAGTTTGATAACGTGAACTCCACGGAAACACCACCGGAGGTTATCCAGTTGGATACCAACGACCAACCTCAGAGCTCAACATCACAAGATTCCTTTGATGGATTGGATGGTAGGGATTTACACATTAATTCTATTTTCTTCTGTCATTTTCTATTAAGATTATATGTATCATAGGGGTGTTTGTGTGGTTATAGCTTAGGTTAACATTTCACTGTTTGACTTTGCTTTATGATTCTTTACCTTTGTTGTATACACTTTTATTTATATTTCCGAATGGTCATTCTGGAATAACACCTCATAGACACCAAACAATTTGTAATTCTCTTTTAATATGCTTCTTTATGTCTCGGATGTAGCGTCTTAGTTAAAATTAAGAACGGTGACGTATTAACTTTAAGCTGCGACTTCAAACATAAAAGATATCGGCTCTTTAATGGTAATCCAAACTCTTGCAGATATACGTATATTATTTTAGGCTTTACTTTGGCAATTAGGATTTTACACAATTAACTTCGGTTTTACGTTTAATATAAACAAATGTTCTAAAATTCCTTCCTTTACACCTTGAGTAATGGAGGTAACATTTGAACGAGTATTTTTATCTCCAGCAAGTAGACTGTGGAAAACCAGTTTTCATTTTAACTCACGTAGCTTTTCAAGTGTACTATTAGAGAATTATTAAAACAAAAGCGATCTGCAGATGGAAAATTGGTCAAAATAGAAGCAATTGTCATGCAACGTATGGCAGCGTTTTGCGATGGTATTATTTCGTTCCATTTTGCTTTCTGAATATGAAACCGTTCATTGTAAACAGCAGAAAACTCGATCCAGGGAAGAACAAACGTACTAAACGCTGTGCGACGTCAAAACAAGATGCATGAAAACAACTGATGTGGATGCGTCATTTAGCTGTATCCGAACCTCTCTCATCTCGTTATGGCTTTTGGATTTTAAGCGGAGTGACTAATTTCAGTGCAAACAGTGGTGCAAGCTGATGCATACTAAGTTTGTAATGAAATACAGTAAAGCCTCTCTAAAACAGAATGCTATCGTTCCGGAATTTATTTTCCGTTTACACATTTTCCGCCTCAGAGAGCTTTGCGTTTGAATACTGCAAGGGGTTGGTTTTGCGTGGCTGTTACTACGCTTCCTCGGGTGACGATGATTCGCGATAATGCTTTGCTTAATCGCTGACGTCGTCCACTCGACAGCGCTGGAGGTGACGTCACCAGGAGCTTTCTGGTTCTCTGGGACGCTCTTACCTATTGATGCTGGTAATCGCACCCGTCATCCTCTGCGGTGATGGTGAGAACGAAAACGCCCGCACCTGCTCTGGAAGCTCTCCTAAATCTTAAGCTTTTAGGATTAGGCTGCAAGCAATGTGCTCTTGAGGTTCAGGGTTGTGTGGGTGGATCACTTGGGCATAAAAGGAAACTCAGTTTTCATGTCTAATGGCAATCGCCTATATTTTTCCTGGTTACAAATTTTCTCAAGACAAACTTTACGCGGACCTCGCGTCACTAAAGGTGTTCTCCTTTATCGAGTATGCTTTTGTCAGCTTTTACTACAAGGCTCTGCAATTCTTACCCTCACTATCGCAATAAACTTAATATATCCACGATATTCCGCGTGACTTTATAGTAACTTATAAAGCCCGCGAAATACACGCGCACAAACTTTTCGGGTTGACGAACGTGGTTTCACCCCCACATATACGGCAGCGACTGACTAAATTCTCGCTTACTATCTTTATTTTTAACGGCGTCTTCAAACATCCCTACTAAAGCTTACATGAGAGCGTGATGTAGCTGTGCCCTTATTGGTCGTCTATAACCGCCGAAATCACTTTTTGTATTTTTTACTTTTTTAAGTTGATTAGCTGAGAGAATAGAGTCTGTTTAGTTAACTCATGTGCATGTCGGCCGCTGCCTTTGACGAACCCTTATAATCGTTTTACAGCACAGACCCTCCTTCTCCCAGACCGTTCTGCAACGTTGCCACCTTTCTCGATACGTTATGGGTATCGTACGAGGTTTCGTCTAAGTAAATTATCTTATGTCCATTACTGCAAAACTTCCTTAGTTTTGACTATATATATATATATATATATATATATATATCGCCAAGCTACAATTCTACTGGATTCCATAATAACCCTTAACTTATTCAAAGTGCGGTATTTGAAACCCAGCTCCTTTAGGAGGCCGCGCAAAGTGCAGTACCCATAAGGAAAGTCACAAATTTCTTGCAAATGTGCAACCAATTCGTCGAAGGTGGGCGCTCTCTCTTTTGCATAGAATCTATAAGTTTCTCGAGGAATTAAGTCGCATGTGAAATTATCTACTTTAGAGAAACGTTTCCTTTTGTTTTCACACTTGATTGGCGTCTTTGGTATTCCTTTCGTTACTATATTTCTTACTGGATTTCTGTGAATACCCAGAATTTATCAGGTTCATTGCATGACCCCTTACCAAGATTATTTGTCAGTACATATTTATATGTGTTCAAAACAAGCGCTTGAATTTGCTTAGAAACAGTTCCCGTTAAAACTTTGTTTTTTGATATAACTCGGCCCAGTTATTCACACTATTGTCATCACTTTGATTATTTTCACTTGACTGAAAGTAATGTACTACTTCATTTGCATTTACCACTGCATTTCCCTCCCACGGTCTCCACATCGTGACACACAACGAATTTCTGCACGTAATGAAGCAGATCAACTGGAAGTTGGAACTTTGGCAACTGATACTCCACGTGGAGTAGACATGCGACTGTCACTTTGAGAAAATCAGGGTTGCTATTGATCCTCAACGACAGTGTTCCATTTCTGAAGTGTGGAGATAGATTTATGACGGTCATTAGTGGGCGGGAGGGTAAGTTTCATTTGAGGAGCAAACTGCACTCCGTTCACTAGCCAGACTCTACATATGGCGTCTCTTTTTTTTAGGGAATAACCTTCTTAATATTTTTAGGATTCACCCTATTTCTGCTGCCAGAAGTTCGCCTGAATATAGCACTTACGACCCTGAAGATTTATTGCCCTCCTCGCCTTTGTTACCGGAAGAAAACACTTCCACGGCCCGTTTCGAGTTTGTCTGACATACACATACAAGTTTTTATAAGGGAAACAAAGTTTTTGAACACGTGGAAACATACAAGGTTTCGTTTACACATAATATATACTTGACAAATGTTTTAATTTAACTTTTGACATATGACGAATTATCAGGAATTATTGTTCTAATACAAAGAAATTGCGAAATATTCGCACAGGTTTACAGTGAATAAATAATATAGAATGAAGTGTAAATAATACTAAGCTGATATGTATTATGTACATACTATATTTTGAACGTAAATACAAATAACTGTAGTTTATCGTCTAGTTTCTCGGTCTGTTTTCATTTTTCGTTTTCCAATCTGCAGCTGTCGGTATATGAACATCATTTGGTTCACCACACGCAGCATTCGAAACAAAGTTATGGAGATGTTGGAAACTCTCAAGGCATCCATTTGTAGCTCTGAAATTGTCTTTGCCTAATGTTCTTGCTGCCTTTAAAGCTTGAGTCTAAAGCAATGGTCCAGACATGGGAATTCCCTTAGCGCGCGCACTAAAACCACTCGTACACAGCATTATTTAGCTTATACTCTATAGATTTTGCGATGCATTTTACATGCCCTGCTGTTCCCTCTAACCACTCGTCTTTAATTTTTATTTTTTCAAAATCTCATAAATCTGAGTTTTCCCCACTTCAAACAACGCAGTTAATTCTTTAGCTGGACGTTTGTTCTTTTCGTGCTCTTCAATAACCTTAAATTTCTCCTTCAGTGATAATGTTTAGAACTAATTTTACAGAATTTGTGTACAAAATCTATGTTTTTAAAAAATCACCAAAGTTCACAGTTTTCTTCCACTCGTACTGCAGCAAACCCGCATACCGCCGTTAAATTAGTTGGGTTCTAATTGGAGCTGTGAGTTCTGTTATCCTCAGGTGAATGGTTATAGGAAATGGATTTTTGTGGTTGTCGTTGGCTACTCAGTCGTATTAATAATACTTTATTGTAGAATTATTTGGTTTAATTCTTGAATCTATGTTTGTTTATCGACTTGGACCGGTGACCACCTTTCAGACTTCGAAATCTTCGCTTCTCTTCTTAATGCGCATTAACACGTTCTTCCTGTCGTAGTATCAACTTGTAAGTAAAGTTTTTCTTACTTCACCATTCATTTCGAACCTTATTCTGATCCCCTCTCTAACTTTATCACATGACCAAACTAGCTCATCCTTCTCAAATGTTACATTATTATTATTGGTTTCTCATTTTATTCCGAATTTTCGCATTGGTTTGCAAAACTCATATGGCTCACTGACGTTCCGCCCACCCTGAGTTGGGGAACGCCTACCCTGAGTTGTTTCTAACGGTATGCATCGTTACCAAATCAGCGAAGTAAATCTCTTTAGCGTTCATGTTTAACTGTATTTTGAAAGTCCTTTGTCCCAAAACATTCCTAGCTGAAAGAATACAACAGTTCTCAGACATTAAACTTTTCCTAGCACAAAGAAGGTAACGGCCCCTCTTTCCTGTCTCTCCGACGTGTACAGATTTTTACAAGAATATTTTCTCTTTCTTGCCCGGATGCTAGTATATGTTATATTAAATTATATTCTTCCTTTCTTATTCTTTAAGTCAACTGCTATTTTAATCCTTCTAATTTCATATTCTTATAAGAAGATTGTTATACTAGTTTAGCAAAGCATTTCTATTAATTTATCTTCTCTTTTAATTATTTAACTTCGATTAATTCGCCACCTCCTAATCGCTGCCTGATACTGCGGTTACAGTACCTAATCACTTGTAACAGCGTAACTGAGAATTTTGTTGTAATTTACGTCCTCCAACGCCAAGTCATATCGGACGATGAATGGAATGGGTGAAATGATGCTCAAATGAGCCCGGGGTCCATGGAGCTTAGAGTTACACGACATTCGTCTTTCAGGATAAGGGAAAACCCCGGAAAAACCTTATCCAGGTAACTCACCCTGACCGAGATTCGAACTCGGGACCTCTTGAACGTGAGGCAGACATGCTACCACCACGCTACCGCGGCGGGCTGAAACTGAGAATGAACACATTGCAAAACCATTGTACCCTTACCAAGTGTGTTGGAAGGGAGTTCTTTCCATTTCCTCGAAGGATTACAGTTTATAACTTCATGGTTCATGGAACATCGGTGCAAGCACAGTCACTCTCAAAATTGCAATTTTTAAAATACATAAGTTGTAACCCATTACAATAAAGAAATCCGTTTTAATTAGGATATTTACGCAAACGATTCCCGAAAAACACGAGTATTTTCGTTTCCCCGTTAGGCAGTTTTTTCGCTTAGAGTATAATTTTACATGGGAAGTAGTTCCATTCCGAAATTTATTTCCGTCTTTCCAGGTTTCCGGCATATGAGGGGTTCGTTTTAGGCAGGTTTTACTGCAGTATTAAGTAAACGTCGAATAATTCGTCATATTCATGACACAATATCCACTTTTCAAAACTTTTTTATTTAATTTATTATTGTTGCTTTAACAATAAAACGTTTTGTTTTTTTCTGATTACCTGAATGTATATCCAAAATAGGAAGTATTTCCAGATGCAAAATTAACCGAATCATCGATATGGTGGAAGAGGCTAGGTTATTCTTTTAAATATGTGATTGCACACGATGTAGTGAAAGTAGTAAACTTGTCTTTATTTGAAGACCATTTGCGGCCAAATGGTTGTATGTGGGGAAACTCATTTCGAACTTGCATTGTAATATCTTTGTTAACAAAGCACGCTTAATGGTATGGAGAGTTTAAACTAACTATACAAACTTCGCCTCTAAATCATTCTTGTGAAAGGAATACCTTTTGCATAATCTGACGTTAACATCCCCAGAATTATAATGTGTAGGACGCAAGGCATATGGCTCCTGATCTTGCTTGTGTCGTACAGGTAACCCTAGTCACGCACGTCAATCGTAACCTATAGCCCATTTAATATTAAACTGACATTTTAAGTAAAGAGTTCTGACCAATAAAGCGAAACCAGTTTCTTTATTTACTGACGTTGGGAAGATCTTGTGATGTGTGGTTAAAATTAGATATTGTGACTTTGTGGGGTCGTATAATTAAAAGGCCGAGTTGCAGAAATTAAAAATCTCCTTTATTTTCGTAGAAATACTCTTATAGATTACAGCAGCATTACGTTACATACACCATCAGTCTACCAAGGTCGATCACAATAACAAACAGTGACAGCAGATTACATCCTTAGCTCTCGTTACAACAACACAGCTGGCTGTCTCTCATTTCACAACACTGTTTCACAACTCGCAACTCCGCTTACTCACGCTGTTTACAACTGACTCATCACTAGCCATGGCTTCTGTTTTATACAAACATTCATGAATACCAGACTGTTCTGTTAATCACTAGATGTTTCTGGAAAACAAAGCATCTAATGACGTAATCCGAATATTCTATCACATTATAGAAGCGTAACTTAATCTATGCCGGCGAGGCCTTCACCTCAGTTATCTTGCTTGCCGGCGCTTGTTTACAATAGCCTCGCTATCATTAACTGCTTAGCAAGGCTCATTATTACCATGCAACTTTATCCGCCGACTGTTTTTTTATTTGTGCCGAAACCTTTATGCCTGTTTCTGTGACAATATGGCTCTATTCTTCTAAGCTCTCTTCTGACAATATGGGGTGCACCATTTCTCTGCAGCAATGCTGTGTTGCACCTTTTTATGTAATATATAAAATACACGCAATTTTAGTCGCGTCTACAGGAAATCGTTAAGAAAACATGCCAAGGGATAAAGCCTTCGAAAAAATAATGACATATTACATAGTCACATATGTAAGATGCTTCGTTAACTCTGGATGTAATGTTCAGGACTCATTTTGGGTTTTTCGCTGTCAGTGAACTATCTCGAGTCAGGGCTGACGTCACCAGCGTTGTTGAAGCAGCTTTTATCAGAACAGAGTAAGTCTGACAGTCCTTGCAGAAATAAGGCTATCTTATTGCAACAGTCTCTCGTCAAATGTAAAATTAATTTCAAGTCTTCTCCATCAAATTAAATTTGTATTTCCATCCCAAAATTAGTTGCTTGAAGGTTCTAGAAATCCTCGTTGGATCACTGCCTTGTTGTGTGTCTTATGTTCATACTAACTTCTAACCAGGAGAAAATGCATAATATTGTGTTGCCCAATCTCTTATGCTGAAGAATTTACCTACACAGTGGATACAGTTAGAGTATTACGGTGTATGTGTGTGTGTGTGTGTGTGTGTGAGAGAGAGAGAGAGAGAGAGAGAGAGAGGGAGGGAGAGGGAGGGAGAAGGAGGGTGAGAGGGAGAGGGAGAGAGGGAGGGAGAGGGGGAGAGGGGGAGAGATTTATGTCGACCAACGTTAAGTTATATCGGACGATTAATGTAATGAATGAAATTGTGTTCAAAAGAGTCCAGAGTCCTTAGAGCTTAGAATTACCGACATTCATCTCTCAGGATAAGGAACAAAAATCTCACTCTGACCGAGATTGCAACTTGGGACCTCGTGAACGTGATGCAGACAAGCTACAGTCTGTTTCAGAATTGACGAGCTTTGTTTATGTCGCTAGAGACCCAAGAAGTTGCGGAGTAAATGAATTAACCTCCAACGGTAAGCTGGTTTGCAAGTAATTTCAATTTGGGCTTGAAACATGTAGGAACATTGAAATACCCGTTCAGTGGAACGCCAGCATGGACCTCACCCGCGATACTAATGGAACGCACTTAATTTTTGGTTCAATGTGACACCACTGAGGACCGTGGTTCATTATGAAATTAAACGCAGTACGGAGACAAGACATAATAGAGCAACGATAAACAAGCCCTACTGTTTTAATTACTGATGCCAAAATAGCTAATGAGAGTTCCTTCCTTCTGTGTAGTGGAGAAAGACAATAAGCAACCAATTACACCACTAACTCAAAAGAGACCAAAGTCGTAATTGAAAAAAAATTGCTCCATTATTAAATAACTTCTCAAAATGTGCTTTACGTCAAGAAATAAACCTTTTGTACAAAGTTGAGAAGAAACTACCCACTATTCGAGACGCACTCTCAAGCAAAAACTGAACTAGATTTTAAAAGCTCTATCATCCTTATAACGAATGCTACTAGAATTTGGTTTTGGTTTTCAGAAATGCCAGGAGAAAAATTCTCATAAAAAGGAATATCAGAGCGTGTCACGCAAACATAGATGAATGCTATATGTATGTATACTGGTCGCCAATCTACATAGAAAGTGATTGACATTTCGTCCGGAGATAGAGGCGACGTTACCGCTTATTGCTGCCACGTGGAGAGCGCGATAGGATTACGCGTGCGAAGGTAATTCAGTGGCGACTGCAATGGGTATTTTATTATTATTGTTATTGTATTATTACTTATTTATAATACTATACACAAAGGCAATAGAAAAGTCGTGGATCTACATGCAAGAACACATCAATGTAAAGGTCATCGTAACAAAAGAGGCATACCTGTGACATTTTGATGTTTATTGAAGTGAGAAAATGCCGCTTACATAATTTTTTTCCGGGAGTTTATAATTTATACCCCAATGTCTAACTTTCTTCTTTAAAATACTTTTCTTTCCCAATCTTAACCTTAATGCCCTTACTGATACCTACGCACGTGAAGTCCTATCAAGCACTTAGAGAATGGAATACTAGACTCCCCTTTCAATTACTCCTATTCGAAGTATTCTCCCACAGAGCATATTATTTCCCGTGTATGTCCCTTAATTGGAATACCTTTACCAAATATAGTTTTATTTGGTTCCTGAGCACGTTCAGGTTTTCGCTTGTCACTATATTTTGACATAATTAAACATTCATTAAACACAATTGCAAATGATCACAACACACGAACAGATACACAGACTTAGACACACGTAAACCAAGGCAAATTGCCACAAATAAAATGCAAAGTAACGTACCAGTACATGATCTCTAATTGTTGTATACGTGAGGGTATTCTGGTTATGCAGCGTTATCAGAAGAGAAACAAACACCAAGGTATTATGATTACTGCAGCGTTTGCTTAACTCGCTCGCCCACAAGACATGCTAAGCACGTGTTAGAATATCGGCAACCAAGGTTAGCGTCTAACGTTGTCATGCAAACGTCTTGACTCTAATTAGTCATTTTAATCGTTACTATGACAACCGCTATAACGTACTCATCCCCTCCCATTTATTTAGATCGTTATTCCATGTGGTTACTATCAATCACATTCTAGTTTGGCGACCAGTACAAATTAGAGTGTGACTAAATGTTGGCAGATTAAGCATGACTATGATGTTCTAAAGTCCAGTAACCCCGGCAGAATTATTATTGTTTATTGTTCATGCTGGAGGAAAAAATAGATTGGCACCTGGGGCAGCTTTGATATTTAAATCAGGGACGCATGTAGACAACACAAGACACAAATACTGGGAAGCAGACTACTTGATGAATGAGCAATTAACTTGCATTGTGAAAGTGAGGCAGACCGTGAGACTGAGGATACTGCTGATACTGCAGATATTTCAACTACAGAGACACAAGATTCTAACAATGAAAGAACCGATACTTCTGACTCAGATACAGGGTAAAACTTCATTACTTAATTGGCAGACTTAATGTGTTTATTATCCTGCGTTTATTTTTCTGTTGAGGTTATACATTCTTCAAAAAAGTATTGGGAATTGATCATATAAAAATCTCGTATAAGAGGAGACTCGAAATTATTATTGTCGCTAAATTGGTACATCTTTCCTCTATACCCACGCGGAGTTTGATTGTCCTCTGTCATCTAGTTTGTTTACAGAGCGCCATTACGTTTGTGCATCTCAAAGGTGTGTTGCAATTTTACAATGAATAAAAATATTGAACAAAAAATCTGTCTCAAATGTTATATTGCAAATTCGTGTGCCGAATCGCTGAAAAAGTTACTGACGGCTTACGGTGAGTCGACTTTATCAAAAACACGTGCGTATAATTGGTAAACTGAACTTAAAGTGGTCGAGATGTGGTGGAAGATAATGCCACGCTCTGGTCGGCTAGCAACAATTTCAACTGAACTGAACATCGCTAAAGTGAAGGAAATGGTGTCTGAAAATCGTCATTTAAGTCTGAGAGAGATTGCCTCTGAGCTTTCTGAGTCTCCTAAGTCGATTCGTGCCATTTTATATGATTGGGCATGACACGTGTTGCCGCTGGGTTAGTTTTGAAAAACTTGAACTTTCTGCAGAAACTCAATCGCGTAAGGATTGCTGAAGACATGCTAGAACGAGCCAACTACAAGCCCACATTCATGAAACACATTGCAATAGGTGATGATACGTGGTTTTACGAGTTGGGCACGAAAACAAGTCAACAAGCTTCGGGATGGCGCCTTCCAACTGAAACAAAACCCAAAAAGTCACGCCAAACTCAATCAAAACTGAGAGGCATTTTGACAGTTTTATTTTTAGATTGTCGTGGTGTAGTCCACTATAAATTCTTTCCAGAAGGTCAGGCGATAAGTAAAGACTATTATCTGAGCGTTATGCGGCATTTGAGAGAACAAATACACGAAAGAGACCAGATTTGTGGAAAGTCTCATGGATTCTGAAAACTCATGGATTCTGCACCACGATAACGCCCCTCCTCACTGGTCTATCACTATGAAGGAATTTCTGGTCAAAAACTCAAATCTCATCGAAAACCAACGTATTCAGCTGATCTGGCTCCGGCCGACTTCTTTCTCTTTCCAGCACTTAATTTGCCACTTTGAGGCACTCCTTTTCAGTCGATAGAAGACATAAAGGATAATTCACTGAAAAATCGCAATACACCTTTGAGATGTACTAACAAAATGACACCCTGTAAACAAACTAATCCTTGTTTCACATAAGCTTGCCCCGTATCTCTTAACGGTCACGTGACCTTATCACCTCCCATTGGTTGCTATTGCAGTATAGCCTGTTGTGCGGTAAAATTAGTTCGTTATTTAACATGGTGATATATCTTAATATGTTGGAAGAGAATTGTCAAATTTATATTTTCATAACCGTTTTAATTAAATATATTACGCAACAGAGTTGATTTATCTGAAATGCATGTTAATTCTTAAACGAAGGAGGTTCCTTTGCTCTCAAGCACATGGCACGATAGCACGTGACTTACCGGTAGTGATGACATATTTGTTTATATGACTTATCACTGACCTTGTTTTGAACTGGATTAGTCATATGTCGCCATTCGAAGGTATGTTGTGCCGAGTGCGAGAGTTAATTGTTTTATTGATCGTTTATTGCGTGTGTACTTATTATATATATATATATATATATATATATATATATATATATATATATATATATAATGGCAGAGTCTACCGCCAGTTTTTCGCTGAAGCATCGCAAGGGAAAACCTTTACAAAGCGGCGAAAAAAGAATTGTGTTGCATGTGTTTAATGCACTCAGAGAAGAATCCGTCTTTGTCAGTGAGAGAAGTCCGACAGCTGTGTTCTGAACTTACAGGTGCGTTAGATGCGTAGGAACATCGCGACATGAAATTGAGACAACAGGAAAAATACCACTCCAGGGGCGATATTGCTGTATGGCGAAGACGTTATTTAAAGGACAGTCAAATCGTACCGGGATACAAATCGCAAAATATACTACCTTCACGAGACTTGGGTGAATGAAGGACACACGACAAGAATGGCATGACACGAATTTTAAGACTGAAAGATAATCATTTTTGCAAGGTATGTGTGCTGGTTTTAAAAAATCCCAGTGGAAAAGGCCGAAGGCCTTTCATTATAAACTTGTTTCAGTTTCATTGCTCATTCATTCCGTTTCAACTTGCTCAGTTTCATTATAAACTTCATTATTTTTGCATGCCTTCATATTCTTATTTGTATGATTTTATCTATCGTCCTTGCAATTATTATGACGTTTACTGCAGTTTTAAATGTGACGGGAAGGCACCGCCTATGGCCTATGCCGCAAAAGCATTAGCCAATTAGGCTGAGGGGAAGGTAGTTGCACGCGGAGTGATACATGTCAGCGGGGCAAGGTTATATGAAACAGAGATTACGTGACATATGACGATCAAACTCCGCGTGGGTATAGAGGAAAGATGTACCAACTTAGCGAAAGCAATACTTTTGAATACCCTCTTATATAAGATTTTCATACGATCAATACCCGGTACTTTTTTGACGCAATAGTATATTTTTGTTCATATGTTCAACGTAACTGAATATATCTCTGCTGTCTTAAATACCATGCTTGCCTTGGAGATAATGAGCTTTTATTTATACTTTCAGTGTTACCACATTTAATTTGTGATACCTTATCTTTTGATTGTTAGTATTCCTAGAACCGTTAATTAAGGAGGCCTATGCTTCTCCAAGATGCAATTCACTTTAAAAAGTTTTGAAACGCCATTGAAGGGGTGGAGTTGTTTATGCAGTTGGTTCACAGTCGCGCCGGAGTTCTTTAGTTCTGAAGACGACTGTACCGCCTACGCTTTAGAGGCGGGCTCGAATATTAATAGAGTGCATTATATGTCAAACAGAAAATATACTCCCACGCTTTCATGTAGACTTTAAATAAGCTTGAAAAGTAACAGATATAAAAATTCTTCGACTAAACACTCAGTTTCGGAAGGGTTCTCTTCCGGTTAACTGAATTCTTTATTACCGGTTTCTCTTCATTATGAACCGCAACTACAATTACCCCACCGCAAACCCAGTACTTATCTACGAGGTACGTCCAGAAAGTAAGTTCTGTTTGGTAATAAAATTAAATGGTGTACAGATAAAGAAAAATTATATATTGCGCAAAATTCTAGTACTCTTAAAATACTTTTCCACATAACTGCCGAAATTTTGCAGGCATCTGTCATAGCGAGGCACAAGTTTTTGTATACCTTCTTAATAGAAGTTTGCCGCCTGTGTCTTCAACCAGTTGGAAACATTTTTCTTTCAGCTCTTCGTCATTGTTGAAGTGTTGACCGCCAAGGAAAGATTTGAGATGCAAAAAACAGATGAAAGTCGCTAGGAGCGAGGTCAGGGTTATACAGAGGGTGGTCAAACACGTCCCAGCCAAATCCCTGTAGGATGCTTTTCGTCGCATTTGCAGTGTGTGGTCGTGCGTTGTCGTGAATAAACATACCACCTTTTGACAGCATTCCTCGGCGCTTATTTTGTATTGCGCGGCGCAATTTCCTAAGTGTCTCGCAATAAACATCTGCCTTCATTGTTTGACCACGCGGTAAGCAATCAATGAGTAAGATGCCTTTCCTGTCCCAGAACACTGTGAACATCGTTTTTCGAGGTGTCAAGATTTGTCTCGGCTTAACCTTTGCTGGGGATGAGGTGTGCCTCCATTCCATTGATTGACGCTTACTTTCAGGGGTGTCGTAAGAAACCCAAGCTTCATCTCCTGTGACTGTGTCAGAAATTCGTCGCCGCCTTCATCATAACGGGTCAAAAACTGAAGTGCACTACCCATCCGTTTTGTTTTGAATTGCTCAGTAAGAAACTTTGGCACCCAACGTGAGCAAAGTTTATGAAATTTCAGTTTTTCGGTAACAATTTCATTAACTAGTGATCGTGAGATTTGGGAAAATTCCATAGCGAGAGCACTAATTGTAAACTTGCGGTTTTCCTGGATCTTGTCATCAATCGCGTGAACCAGTTCTTCTGTAACCAAAGATGGGCGACCACTTCGTTCTTCATCGTGCACTTCACTACGTTCTTCATTGAACTGTCGGACCCATCTTCTCACCATTGTATCACTCATCGCATTTTTTCCGTAAACATCGCAAATTTGCCGATAGATGTCAATTGGTTTCACTTTCCTAGCATTCAGAAAACGAATCATAGATCTGATTTCACAAGCGCAGGATTTTCAATCAACACCGACATGGTAAACAAGTTAATGCCAGAGGTTCTACTCCAATTAGTCCTGGACCCGTAGGACCAAGGACCCGGGCCTCCTTCGACCAGGGAGTTACCGAGCTGTCCCCAAAGGGCGCCCGGCACCTCTGTGGGGCTTTCCATAGGGCGAGACCTAGAGACTAACAAGCCCCCACTCATCTGGTTCTGTGGACTCAGGACGGGATGGAAGTGGATACGCCACTTACGCGTGCCAACTCCAAAATGCGAAGGCTACCGATATGACCTCGGTGGGGCCGCCTGGTGATCTAGCACATTTTCTACTAGCTCTGCTGGCTAGTACGCGGGAATATTAATGGCTTCCCTCAACCCCGTCCGGAGACGTACCCGATCTCCCAGGTGTATCGGGAACCCACTGCCCCCTCGAGTCCAACCCAATCCGAACAACTCCCAATCAGGGAGGGGCTCGAATGTTCGGCCCGAGGTTCCTCTAGTAACGTCAGAGGTACCACGAGTGCTAGGGGTCCGCAGCGCCCACACCACGGCAGCTGAAGGGGACGGATCCCCCAACCCTACGGAACGACATTGTAAACAAGCACAACAAAGCGTACGTGGCTGACAGCGATCTCACAATGTCGCATGTTTCTTCTCCTTGATACAGAGCGTCTACCGCGCATGTGCGGAACTGCGATCGCAGCGCTGCAGCGGAGATAAATTGAAACAGAGCTTACTTTCTGGACGCCCCGTGTCCATTTTCTCCGCATGGGTACAGTAAAGCTCTTAAGGATTCCCATCTGTGAAAATACTAAAATCTACAATATTACTTGGATTGACTTGAAACTTTAACACAATTATTGTAGTATTAACAATTTTCAGACCTTTGTCTAAAATAGTTCTTGTGATATTAAGTATATTTATAGTGTTTTATTGTTATTTAATTAAACTGTTTCACATGGTGCAATTTTAGTTTCAGAAAAATAATACTTTGCAGTTATACTCATAAATACATTATTAGTAAATTTATGAGATGAAATTTTAATCTGACCCTTGGTTTAGATTAAAAAAATACTGAATTCTTCTTTTATTAATTTCTACTATTGCTTGTGAAATATGCGCTTTGTTATTTAATTGCACAAACACTGGTGTCATTATAAAAATTCATCTCATTAATTTCCGTTGGTGCTGTTTTTATCCAAGCACGAAAATTTTCAAGCTTCTATTTTGAAAGCTGCATCGTGTGAAAAAACTTATATTCTGAAAAGCCCTGAAAATTAAAAACACGAGAAAATCACCAAAATAGGTGACATAAAGCACTGTGCCCACTTACAGTGACCCACTTAAATAGTCATATTCCATAAGTTTTAAAGGGTCGCATGGCATTAAAAATAACAGGAAATTGAAGTACATGGATTATTCTATTTAATTAGGCAAAAACAATTTTTGTCTGTTTTTGCACTTTTCACAGATAGGTATCCTTAATCCAAATGTGCCAAGTCAAGGTTCTTTAAGCAGTAATAGTAATATGTCTTCTCAAACATTACACTCCCGAATACAGCATTTTGCGAAAGCATTTACTGCTTGAGGTTGTATACAGTATCTCTGAGCCATTCCTTAAAATTTGCACCGTTCATTTGCCCTTTATAATCGCCTACTAAAGACCCAGTTTTATAAATCAATATTTTTATTAAACATCCTGGGTAACTGTAAAAACTATTAGTAATTTGTTATCATTATTCCTATCAGTACAAACACCGGTAACGCCATCTCTCTGCCAGGATTTTCTAAACATGAGATTGCTCTCTACGGATGTATCATGCAGACAAATTATTGACTTCCCCTCCCCGTGAACCTCTTTTTGAATTCTGAACGCCGAGCTATATTTTACTGCAAATACATTAATGGTTATATTTCTATCTCAATTTGTCGATGTTCCCAGGGGCTTGCAAAGGACGTACAGGATGTTGCTGTCCTTTTCTCGTATACCTCGCGCCAGAAATAGATCTACATAATGCGCAAGTCTTGCCTTAGCACCGGTCGGAGAAAACAAATGCGTAGGTTGCTGTCTTGTTTTCTTTCGTCAGACACCCCTGCTGTAAGTCCGTGCGCTTCACGGTGAATAAATTTACCCTTTTTAAATGGTTCAGATGTTCCCAAGTAAACATCAGTGCTCCAAATAACAACTAATATTAAAGCTCAATAGCATTCAATTAGCTGTATGCCTTTAAATAAATGACAGTACCTGACAACTCTGCAGTTTATAGAAGCACGGATTCATACAACGAAGACTTTCTCATGTTTGGAATATATAGATAAATTAATTGGATTAGTCAGGTAGAGGGGTGGGGGCCAGCTTTGAAGCTCAGCATCCAATGGATCGCTCGTGATTTTGTAGTTGAACGCTCTTAAACATACACCTATATCCACAGTGCATAGAAAAGGGTTACATAAATAGTGTACCTAAAGTTGTAGTTCATGCATTTTTGCCAAGTAGTGGTCAGTTATGATTTGTTTAAGTTTAGTTAGTGTAGGTACAAGGTATTCTTGATTCCTATGGCCTATATTGTTACAGCTCTGCATTAAGAAATAGGAATAAGCATTATGTGTTTCATATGGGAAGATTTCTCGCCTGTAGCAAATCAGATGCGTTAGAGCCTTCACCGTTGCCACCTCTTTATCCCCGCTCTTTTTATACATCCCCCCCTCCCCCCTCTCTCTCTCGCACACTTGCAAGTGTTCGTGGCGCTAGACGTAAGGGAACGCAAAGTGAATTTTCCAAAGTTTTATCATAATGCAGTTTTTGAAATAACAATTGCAACATGAATATTCGTATATTACGCAAATGTTTTAAATATTTAGTTTAAAGTTAATTATAGTTTATTACTTACTTGTTTTTTTAATCCAACGAAGATACCAGCGGTGCGTCCGTATAGCTGTGAATGTTACTTACGTTAAGACATAATTCGTCATTGTTATTGTCTGTAAATTTATGATATAGGTTCCAAATCTCGTTACCTGTTTGTTTCTTTCCAAAAGTCGTCTTCTTGTAGTTTATATGATGTCTCACGCAGTTTTCCCAGTCCTGTGTTCCTTGTCAATTTCTTCGTGAATAAGTCCTTCAACGTCAGTGAGTTTAAAAATATTTGCATCATAATTTGAGTCCACATTAACTCTATTGGATTGTTCTAGCAGTGGTAAGGGGGGAAGGTGGATCGCGTCTCACTGATTCAGCTGATACACTTTTTCATGGAAGAATAACTGAATAATGCCGCTTAGAACTCTCTAGAGTAAATAGGCATTACGACCATTCATAAACAAAGATATGTGACCAGACACGTTCTGCCAGACTGACAAGAAGTGTATCGTTTCCTCTCATCGAATGTAACAAACACCTTGGCTTATTCAAAGTACATATTTCTCCTCTCTCTCTCTCTCTCTCTCTCTCTCTCTCTCTCTCTCTCTCTCTGCCGTGCGTAAGTGGGCGTGAGGCGGCAGTCGGGTTGATAGACCTTGGCCCTCCTACGGCTGTCTCGGCCAGGGTTTATTATTAATAGGTTATTCACAAGAGGATAAATCCAATTTAGTTGTCGCACTACTAAGAAGTTCAGCACATTGAAAATTCGACTAAGAGACTGAGAATGTCGTCCATGATGTTGAGGTGACATGATAGACTGCACTTCCCAAGATTGCGGGTTCAAACTTGTCGGAGAGCGATGCATTTTTTCTTGCTTTAAAGTTCTTAGCATTGCTTCTTCGGAAGGGAACCGAAGCCGGGGGTCCCTTGTCGTAGATTTACGAAAAGTAAAAGAACCTCAAGCCTGATAAAGAACTCCTAGAGTGAACTTAAGCAGTCTTTTACCGCAAAACAGAATGAAACGCGGGGAACCACTGCAGATAAAAGGGCAGTTAAAATAAATACTCAGTATCAAGAAAGAATTTTATGACAATATCTTAGCCAGTACACTCTTCAGTAAAGTTACTTTGATAGCATTTTCCTGTCTCCCATAATATCTCGGTTGTGTTCAACTGTGAGGGGAATAAACTGGGGACAGTCTGCCTGCTACTACTACTACTACTACTACTACTACTACTACTACTACTACTACTACTACTACTACTACTACTACTACTACTACTACTACTACTACTACTACTGTGTGTGTGTGTGTGTGTGTGTGTGTGTTTTCCGTTTCTACAAGGTTTTGCTGCTAATGGTATTATTATTATTTTTTTTTTAATTCTGTTTTTTCCCCATAGTGGGTTTCCGTCAGTATACTTGGCATATTCAGGATCACTGTAGAATATTTTAGTGGGACGGAAAAGCTACATTATGGTCAAATCCGCAGACCTAAATTATAAAGCCGCTCTGAGTTGAAAGCAGACTTTATATTCGTCGAGGAAAAATATTTCAAATACACAAAAGTCCACCTACTGCTCTTTTATCTCAAAGTGTGTGTTATAACATCTCTTTGTCTGGCCGCGTTTCCTAGAATTCAGTTCTGTAAATAATTTCCGCTATTGTCGGAGATGTTGCCTGGCAACGAAAGTTCGATATCGATGTCCATAAAACCTCTAAGTGGGGTGCTTGTTATCGCTAACGGAAGTTAATACGATTTTGACATCAAACGGTGCAGCAGCTCGCTTCCGAGAATACATACACAGTGAGCGTTTTTTTTTTTTGTGTGGAATGAATGGACGTTGCTAACGTCATGCATGTAAGAGTAATATTGCTTTCTTTTATTTTGTCTTACGATTTTGCGTGTGATATTTCGCTGTACATTATTTTGTGTTAAAATTGTGATCAATGTTGTCACCTTATTGGTACAGTTTGGACTGAACGCGGGGCTTGCTGCTAGACTAATCCGATACACGTGTGCTAGAGTATGTTGTCACCGTTAAGATTTGAGTCTTACTTTAAAAAGTGACTATGTTATGGAGAATAGTGTATCCAAGTTTGACTCATTTGCCTACTTTTAAAGGTTTGACGTGGTGACAGGCTTTGAAATTAAGAATCCATCGAAGAAATTTCTTCACGGTAAAATTAGTTCAGTGTAATTCATTGTAAAATATACATTTGCCTGCCAAAATTATCCAAAAGGGGGAACAAAAATAATGAAAAAAGAGAGCAAACATTTTTGAAGAAATTTAACAGTCGCCTGTAAACTTAAATTAACGTTATGTGGTTTGAAAACAATGTGCTACATTGACGTAAAATTAAATAGTTAAAATTGTTTAGCATGGAGAAAGCATATGCTCTCTGTGAAGAGATAAAAATTGTGTGTAATAGGTGGGTGGAAAAATACTGACAGAGTCCATTTCTATATTAATATTGCAGATTGATCTGAGATTTTTGTTTTTTGGCGGAAGTGTATGGCCAAAAACACCCTTGTTTCGAGTTTCCCTTCACTGAGCCCAAGATTCGCTACACAAGAAAATCATTTTCAAATTACAATTCAGTAATAATATTCAAATTTCTTACTTTTATAGGAAGATAGGAAATATGAAACGAGGGAACTTACACAAATGCACCATTTTTATTTCTTCAGATGTTTTGTCCTTGTAGGCTTCTATAACTGGAGAAAAACGAAGGGTGACTGTGTTCGATATTCTCTTCCCTGCCTGGAATGTTGGTTGTAAGTTTAGTTAGTGGAAAGTTGCGCGTGGGTACGGTGCGGAACAAGAAATACCGTCAACAGGTAGACTAAAAGTGTAATAGGTGTTGCCAAGTTTTGGAATTTTCAAGTTAGGGCCTAATTTGAAAAGAAAGAAAAAAAGTTTACATGGCCACCTCTTTAAACTGGTGTCGGGTAGTAAATGGATTTCTTATTGTACTTGGCTTCCTCCGCTCCATTCCACCCTGTTTGTCTGCAGCATGCCATGGAGCAAAATTATTTTAGACGCCGCCGCTATGAGTGAAAGCAATTTAGGTAGATAGTGAGATTAAGGAACATAAAATTCAAGATGGTTAAAAGTAGCCTTGGTCGCTAGAGCTTATGTCACCAGCGTTCTGCCGCGTAGAGAGTGGCGGGTTCGAGTCCCGTCCTTAGCACGGGTGTTTATGTGCATCTGTGTAAATATACAGAAAAGCAAAACATTAAAACACGCCAGAACATGAAAACGAATATATATGAAGTATAGGTATATATGAAATATATTTGTATATTTTATTTTAATTTAAGAAAGAAAGTAAAACAAATACCTCTCTAAACTGTTGTTGGGGATATATTTTGGCGTCACTAACATAGTTGCTATTTAAAAACAAAACACATTTTCTTATATGATGCCTTTGGAATTATGTATTTTTTGCGTGGCCAAGCAATCTCTATCTGACACTTTTTCAGCTCAAACCAATTACAAGGAGTAGATCGGAAGTGATTCATTCCAGGTATGTACTATAAGTATTCCGTAAATGGTGTGTTTTATGAGATCTGCTTTTTGTGTACTAGGATTTTATCAGTTACCGTTGGCAAGTTATATAAAAGTCATCCAGAATTTTAAAAAAAAATATGTGGCATTTCGAGAGAATTCAAGATATACGTTTTACTATTTTATGAAAATATTTCGAGCATATAGTAATTAATTAAAATCGCTAGAAACATTTTCGCGAAAATCAAAATTGTCGAAGAATGTTCCTTCAGGTAATCTGCTTGTTTTTTTTTTTTTTATTTGAAAATCTTCGTTTCGAATCCTGGGAAGATCCTGAATTTCACCTACTTTTCGTTTTAGTTACACTTCACACACACACAGACACACACACACACATACACACACACCCACACACACACCCACACACACCCACACACACACCCACACACACCCACATCCCCACATCCACACCCACACAGCCACACCCAAACACCCACAACCACACCCACACATCCAAACACCCACGCGAGCCAGGACATACTGAAGATCCAGAATTGGGCCACAGACAACAAACTAGAATTCAATGACAAGAAATCGCAGACTCTGTTTATCTCCAGGAAGAGAAACGAAGATTTAGAA
Organism: Mantis religiosa; assembly: GCA_030765055.1. Lineage (NCBI taxonomy): Eukaryota > Metazoa > Arthropoda > Insecta > Mantodea > Mantidae > Mantis > Mantis religiosa. The sequence goes on along the minus strand of CM060950.1, from coordinate 45,471,832 downwards.
ACAAGTAACTCAGACAAACTGAGGAAATGAAATACGTAGACGTCTACTTTGACAGTAACTTCAACTTCAATGCGCACATAGCCCATACTGCAGAAGAATCCATTAAACTCATCAATATGTTATCACGGACAGCCAAACTAATGGGGCTTAGGATACATATCTCTAAGAACGATCTATGAAGGAGCTATAGTTCCAGCAATGACAAATGGTTCACCAGTGTGGATAGAAGCCATAAAGAAATACAAGAACATTATTAAGTACAGAAGAGTGCAGAGACTAATATAAAAATTGCTGAAGCATACCGCACGTTATCATATGAGGCTTCATGTGTAATAGCTGGTACACAACCTCTACAAGTAACCATAGAGGGAAGGGTAAGGACTTATCTGGCAACAAGAGCACCAGTAGAAATGCGACACTGGAGACACCCGGCACAAAATCCTTCAATATATGAGACAGACAGTAACAGTACATCCGTTTCTGAAATATGCACAGACGGCAGCAAAATGGGAGACAACGTTGGCGCAGCGGCAGTAATATTTATAAACGGCATGTTGACCCCCTAAGCTAAAGTTCAAGCTGCATGCTCGATGTTCAAATAACCGGGCAGAGCAACTTGCAATTCTTGAGGCGCTAAAAAAACTAAAGGAACTAGAAAATGATGGATACGCCGATAAACGAGTTGCATTGTTCACTGATAGCAGGATAACACTAGATCTCCTTAAAAACAACTCGAAACACAATTACCTGATTGAGGTAATCAAAGCTAAAATCCTCGACTTGAGAAAATCAGACTGGTTGCTGCATTTTGGCTGGGTGAAAGCACACTCGGGCATATATGGCAATGAAATAGTAGACGGACTAGCAAAAGAGGGTGCTGGGGAAGATCGTGAAATACAATACAATATAATAAAACACCTAAAGAAGTTCTGATAAGCATGGAGACACTGGACTGAACGCATGACAACTACAATGGACAGCATCAAGGAAAGGAGCCATCACCAAAGAATTCTTCCCATCCGTGAGAAATAGATTAAAATAAGAACTGCCCACTTGCCAAGAGTTTACAGCAATTATCACAGGACATGGAATGCTCCGTTCATACCGCCATCGATTTGCTTTACTAGATAACCCAGTATGCAAATATCAAGAAGAGGACCAAACAGGACATGATATTCCGATGTCCAATCATAAACAAAGAAACGACATGATCAGGAAAATGAAAAGCTGATAATGCGCGTGGCCCATAACCATCATGATCATTGCGGATCATGTTTAATTTTCTTTTGTGTTAGCCAATGAATAAACTTGTGCCTTTCGAGATGAAGTGTTAGGGGCTTTATTTTCCTGTACGGTATGGCACAGCAATGGTTTCAGGTAGAATGTTTTATATTAATTTCTCTGCTACGCACTTTTTATAATTTTGACTATTCATTACATCACTGTAATTCGCTGATTTGGATGTTGAATCGGAAATCACTTCTGCTCCGTCAATAAATCCCATGGATCCCCTCTATGTACAACAATTGCTCTTTGACCAGCACTAGTATTAGTCAAAACACCTGGTACTTCCTCATGTTGCCAGCACTTCTTCACGGCATAGTGGGTATGGACCCAAGACTCGTTCGTATAAACTCCAGGTTTACGTGTGCCTTTTAGATTTTCCCTAATAGCCCTTAAGTACTCTGCAAGTTTTGCAAAAATTTGTGGTTTCTCCATTAGCACAGATTGTTTGTTTTTGCATTTCTTACATTGAAATCCCATTTTACTTAATATTGTTCTAAATGTTTCTTTGCCACCCTGAATATTTATTCTTTAGCGAAGTTCATGAGTTTCCTCAAAGTAGGAATTTCCTCTTTGTGTTCATAGTACTCCAAAAATTTTCTACGCACAACGCACTTATCAAACTCATCAAGAGATATGATTGTGCCTGATTTTCGAATTTTTCCTTCAAGTTCTAATCTTAACCCCAGTTGTTGAAGCATTTTCTGTTCATGATGGCTCTCCCAAACTCTCCCACTAATTTTGTTGCTCTAACTGTTGCTTTCTCAAGGATCAGGAGTAACCTATATGCTTTTCATCAGAATGGGATACTTTTCTTGTTTTTAACTTCGTAGATGCCTCAGTAATTAAACTCTTCACAAGCACACGTCCGAGCGAGCACTGCAACTGCCATGATACTATTAGAATTTTAACCGCACAAGAAAATGTTCAAAGAAACACCGTGTTGAAGTGCACTACATTTGCGCGTCACATTGGAAGCATCTCGGTATTGTTGATTGTTGCGTTATCCGCACTGTACCTGCGGTACTCCGCCCACTTGTAACGTAACTGTTTAGTAACGCTTCTCGCCGAGTGCATTCATATCGTGGCCGACTAGTACACGAGATTCAACATAATTGATGGTGCTATAAGCACCTGCAACAGAGGAGACGAAACCACAGATCACATCCTGTATGACTGCATCAAATGGAAGGACCACAGGGAAAAACTAAGGATGCAAATAAACAAGAAAGGAGGGAAGTGACCAGTACATAAACCAGCACTTGTGGGACAATATCTAAGGAACTTTAGTGAATATGTCAACACAATCAATCTAGAAAGTGCTGAATAACTAAATAAGTAAATTAATTCTAAAAGACTGCGACGGTGTGAACAGAATCTACAAACACAGTAATTTCAATACCTCAGTTAATATGAACAATCAAGCTGAAAGCAAAGCGAACTAGAACATGTAATATTACAAATGTAATGGGACATGTGGATGAGTAAAGAAAAAAAAACACCCTCACACACCCACAACCACACAGCGACATCCACACCCACACCACACACCCACAGCCCCACACCCACACACACCCTTACCCATAGACCCACATCCACACACCCACACCCACAGCCACACACCCACACCCACACCCACACACACAAACCACCTCGGTGGCGTAGCTGGTAGCGTGTCTGCCTCACGTTCAAGAGATCCCGAGTTCGAATCTCGGCCGGAGTGAGTTGCCTGAATAAGGTTTTTTCCGGGGTTTTCCCCTATCCGAGAGCCGAATGTCGGGTAACTGTAAGCTCTATTGACTCTGGGCTCATTTGAGCATGATTTCACCTGTTTCATTTATCGTCCAATACAACATAATGTTGGAAGACGTATATTAAAAGCACCCACATACACACACGCACACACACACGCGCGCACACACACAGACACACACGTACAAAAACACTAATTCACGGTTTTCTATATCTGTTTTTATTAGAGAGACACAAAATATGCTTTTCTGGCAAGCGTGCTATATAACAATCTTTAATGGAATACAGCACCTTTACTTCCTACACGCAGCAGACAGTTTAAAGAGACCTCCACACTTTCTGATATCCTCAGCCATAGATGTAACAGTCTAAAATCTGTCTCAAATTATAGCGATCCATGTTGTTAAGATATGGGTCCTCTATGATAATGCTTAACATTTCGGTCCATCAATCAGCTGCCTAAGACTTTCTGTTACAGTACTTCTTGATCCTTTTCTCATTGCATCCCATTTATTTACAAAAGGATCGTTCTAGTTTAAGACAGGTAATATAAAATGGTCACTTGACTTATCCTACGAAGTGTTTCTACGTTTTAATGACAGTGACTCTCGACGAAAAAATTACTCACTCCATTAGGGCGAAGCAGCTGTACGCCATAAAGGTAATACACGTTCTACGCCCTGGCGTAATGGGCTAGAGCGTTTTGCTTTGGTTCCCTGACACGGAATGCACCCGTAAATGATCCCACAGTTTGGAGTGGCGGATTTTATGTCCCGGGTGCCGGTGACCGATCAGCATCGTGTGGGAATTGAAGTACTAGGATTGGGAGCGAACACTGGTCTAGAAAACCAACTTTCAGACTGGCGTTGCCATGATGTCTGCTACATCTCCTTCCCGTATCGGTTGGATGATCGCCCAGCTCTGCCTTGTGGCGTGGGCCGGCAGTAGGGTTGGGATTATCTGGCTCGTTTGCAAACACTTACGCCATAGGTGAAAGAAAATAATGCATTCCTGTTTTAATTTCATTATTCGTGGGAGCGGCTTTGAAATTACAAGTTGTGGCAGTTTTCGGCCCTAAGCTTTTTCATTTTTAATGCACTACAGTAATTATGTTTATGATGATTTTATTCTTTTTGTTGGTTACATATTTCAAAAGGAGCCGCATAAATGTTTTCAGAAGTTTTTAAGAGCACACTATACGTCCCAATTGATTTATTCGGCAATTTCTCAAGTATATAGAGAGCATCTTATTATTGCAGCATTGTTACTGTTGTTGCTTTAGAAAAAAATGCTTATTTACCTTGTATGCATTTTTCGAAAAAGTTTTTGAATCTGTTTGTTACATCCTCTCCTTATTTACGGTAGGTAAAAGTAAATATTGTATTCCTCCCAAACAATTCGATGTCAAGATTTCACTGGGCTGGCCCCGTAGCTCAGTCGGTAGAGCACCTGCCTGCCGTGCTAGGGGTTCCGGGTTCGATTCCCGGCGTTGGAGGTGGGGATTTTTCTCCGTCCAAGATAATTCATCTTGGAAGTATGAATGAGAGTGCGACTGTGTGAGTGATGTAATGATTAAAATCAATCGAACAAGAGTTATCACCTTCGATATGTTCCAAAGGAGAACGACCGCCGATAAGGCCATTTCAGTTAAAGGCGAGGTATAAATGGAACAAAAACAATTTTCACTGGAGGCCTTATAAAAATGCTTTCTTAGTAAAATCACGGATGTGCTTGTCTGTGTTCTTGTGAATAATATAGATTTAAAACGAAATATGCTGTAAACCTAACTTGGTAATTTTAGTTCAGTACCCACTCGAGGATTTCCATGAAAATCGCCCAACCTAAAGAACTATTCACTTGAAACTATCTATATTTTTATTTTACCAGTAACGGCACTAAGGATAAAATGAAAAATAGGATTCACATATTGACTTTACTGGAAATGGGCGTGAAAATCTTTTTATTCAGAAGAAACGTTCCACAATTTTGCATTAACGAGTAAACCATAAGAGATAACTTACCCCCCCCCCCCCACACACACACAACGTATATCTCTTTAAAGCATACAATTTACTTCAGTCTCTTTTGTACTGTATCGTCCATTTTCCAAATATCCGTTATTGTTTGAAATACTTCAGTACCGTATCATTTGTTTTTAATTGCAATTGTCTCTCTCGACGTCAAGAAAGAAGTAAGACAATCTAAGGCCTCTCTTAAAAGTTTAACATTTGAAGTTCCGTGTTGTCAAAGATGGCACAGCCCCCCTTGGTAGCGGAGGTGGTAGCATTTCTGTCTCTCGTTCAAGAGGTCCCGAGTGCGAATCTCGGTCAGGGTGAGTTACCTGGATAAGGTCTTTTCCGGGGTTTCCCTTATCCTGAAAGACGAGTGTAGGGTAACTCTAAGCTCTATGGACCCTGGGCTCATTTGAGCATAATTTCACCCCTTCCACTCAATGTTCGATATGCGCAACGATGTAGAAAGTAGTCTTAATATTTTTGTAAGTGTAATAGATGTCAACAAGTAGCCGAAAAAAACATAAAAAAATTCATTTTGAAATCCATAAGTACCATTAAAAGCGCATTTGGGACCCTTAAATTTAACCTACTCTCTATTCATTAGGGTATTGGCTCGGGGCAGCGGACATGCAGTGCCGAAGTGCGTCAGCTCACATCGTTCTATATGTGACATCACACGCTGAACTCTTGTTCAGCGCGAAAATGAGAGATTTATTTATTTACTTATTTATTTGTGCTACAACAGAGCAATGCTCCAATTACAGTAGCTACATACATAATAATTTACAAACATTCTTAAATATAAATATAAAAGGAAGACCAAGGACAATGTAAAATGTAATACAAAAATATAAGACTAAACATATACAAATTTAAGTGCAATACAAAGAGTAACAAGCAAGAATACAAAAAAAAAAAAAAAAAAAAAAAAAAAAAAAACGGGGACTAAAACCAAGGAAAAGAAAGCGACGAGAACTGACATCACACTGACACTACCTGTTCTCCGCTGAGGAGAAACTTTCCACGTAGTGTAAACCAAATTTTGTAAACATTCTCGGAAACATATATGCTGCTGAAGGTGTTGCTTACGTTGTCGAATTACCTTCAATGTTATTTACGCTATGTTCAATCACTGCTTACGTCTCTTACTTTCAGTAGTAAAATCGTATGATTGTGACTTTTATGTCGAAAAAAAAGAAAAAAGTTTTACATTCTGAGGGTGACATGTGCCATGGCGGAGTGCTCTAGTTGGTTGCGCATTAGTTCCCTGCCACGGAGTGCACCCGGGATCGATCCCGCTCCTCGGGTTGCGTATTTTAGGTGCTGGGGGAGGGGATCCGTCCCCTTCAGCTGCCGTGGTGCGGGCGCTGCGGACCCCTAGGACTCGTGGTACCTCTGACGTTACTACAGGAACCTCGGGCCGAACATTCGAGCCCCTCCCTGATTAGGAGTTGTTCGGATTGGGTTGCACTCGAGGAGGCAGTGCTTCCCGATACCCGTGGGAGATTGGGTACGTCTCTGGACGGGGCCGAGGGAAGCCATTAATATTCCCGCGTACTAGCCAGCATAGCTAGTAGAAGGTGTGCTAGATCACCAGGTGGCCCCACCGAGGTCATATCGGTAGTCTTCCTATTTTGGTGTTGGCGCGCGTAAGTGGCGTATCCACTTCCATCCCGTCTTGAGTCCACAGGACCAGATGGTAAGCTTGTTAGTCTCTAGGTCTTGCCCTATGGAAAGCCCCACGGTGGCGCTGGCGCCCTTTCGGGACAGCTCGGTAGCTCCCTGGTCGAAGGAGGCTCGGGTCATTGGTCCTACGGGTCCAGGGCTAATGGGAGTAGATCCTTTGGCATGAATTGAATTGCCGGGTATTGACCGCTCTGCATTGTGAGGGAATTGAGGAGCTACGCTAGGTAGCGAACCCACATCAGTAAGGCTAACTTTACGGTGGTGGTGCCGAGATGCTGACCACATCCCACCTCTGTCTTGCGTATGTGGGCGTGAAGAGGCAGTCAGGTTGGAAGGCTCAGGCCGACCTTGGGCTCTTACGCCAAGGGTTTGTGTTTACCTCACATTGTGAGCGTAGGGAAATAATGAGGAAAGTGATTGCATTGAAATTGAAAGAGAGGGATGTGCTGATGATGTTGGAAACAGATGCGTGAAACGTCTACTTCGTCAAAGAATGCAGTAGCTGCCGGTTATATAGGGGTTTCATTATGAAAAACCAAAAGAAATCGCATAAAGGTGCAAGATTTAAAGTGTAAGTTGTGAAAAGAATAATCTTACGGCCGTAGGGAAACAGGATCTTACACTCTACAGGTGAATATGCATGATTTTGATAAACTGTAATTCGGAGAACCATACCTCTCTTCTAACTTGAGCTGTTTGTTCTATAAATAAATTGCAATCTGTTGTTCGGACATACATAAGTTTACCTTGGGGACGAGATTCGCTACGGAAGATAATTACATGAATAATTTCCTGGGTACCCGCCTCGGTAGCGTGTCCGCTTCACGTTCTAGAGGTCCCCAGTTCGAATCTCGCTCACGATGAGTTGTCTGGATATAGATTTTTTTCCCGGTGGTTTCCGTCAAAGATAAATGTCGGGTAACTCTAGGCTAGAAGGTCCCTGGGCTCATCTGGGTATCATTTCACCCATTGTCATTCTTCGTCCGATATGACTTAACGTTGGAAGAGGTAAATTTAAAAAAAAAAAATGTACTTGAACTGTGCTTTAAACGGAGGAAATGCCAGAACTAAAAAAGACACTTACTAGGACAATCTCAAATCGTGGCTGGGCTTCTTTTCATCAGCAACACACGCATAACACTGGTACTGCACTGAGATACTGACACGAAGAAAGCTGCCTCTGACTATGTTCCAGTCTCCAAGGTTTTCAATTTGGCAAGTCAAAATTATTATTATCAATAATAATAATAATAATAATAATAATAATAATAATAATAATGATGATGATGATGATGATGATGATGATGATGATGATGATGATGATGATGATGATGAGGATGTGGGTATGGGTGTGGGTGTGGCTGTGGACGTGGACGTGGACGTGGACGTGGACGAGGATGAGGATGATGATGATAATTGTAATTATAATTGTAATTGTAATTAAACCAGCGTGCCTCTATGGAGCAGAAACAGTAATTTTGATCAGAAATGCAAATGTGAAAAATATAGAAAAGGAGTAAAATTATTAGAAAATTTTAGGTTCAGAAGCCGTAGATTGAGAATAGACTTAAAAGTAAAAGGGAAATAAAACAATATACAGACATCCATTATGAAACTAAGAAACGAAGGTTAAAGTTTTATGGACGTATTAAGCGATTAACATCAAATAGGTTCACAAAAGAAAAAGAAGTAAAGCTCAAGTAGACACGTTGCTCAAGTAAGAACTGATTTAAAAGTGACAGGAATCACCCAAGTCGATATCCTTCTCGTATACAGGAACGCCGTTACATTGAAGGTGTATCATTGGCAAGTTGACCAAAAGGACAAACCGAAGAAAAAGACTGGAACAACGTACAGACGGGAGAAAGAAAGCCCACAGCCAAGAATGAGAGAACTTTGGATTCGTACATGAGCTAAAAAGCTGTCTAAGTACTTTGGGTATTCCTACATGGCCTCATTCGCTCTAATATATATATATATATATATATATATATATATATATATATATATAATGCGTGTATGATGGTACTAACCATAATCAGTAAACAACAATAACCCAATAACTAACCGCGGAAAACAAAAACGGTTATAAGAAACAACGAATGGCAATTGAACATTTGTGTCCTCATGTTGGCTTGGTTTCTGTCACATCATTTTACATTGTGTGGTTGGTAACTTCAGGCAATAACAGCGTAAAGAGACGCGACTTTATTTCCTCGTATCTGTAACTGAAACTGGAGACACTCTAATATCTTTTCGCTGTTTGCGCTGTTCTTTTCAAATATCATGGTGTACACTCGCTATTTAGTCCTGGAAAATGCCTCTCATCACTCCGCTTCGCTGACAATCAAGGGGAGCGAAGGGAAGTTAGCAGTGCCCCTGCCGTGTATTTAGCCCAAGCAACTGTTATAACGCACGAAGGGATATCTGCTTAAGCCAAAGCCGGGGCAGTTGGGCTATCTGGTATATAATGTTCTGTTACTTTATATCGTTCTTTTTTTAGTGGAGGCCCTGCGGTTTAGATATTCGACAGGGATAGCAGATATTAGCTGCACAAAATAGTGTGTTTAGTTTGTTTATGTTTATGGACTGTTTTGTTTTTCTTCAGGTCAATGAAACGAGTGTCAAGTCGATAGCAAAAATAATTTTTGACTCCACATGCTTTTAGCGTGCTGTTTGCACGTGTTGCCAAAATATTTCATTTTTTCACGCAAAATTCTCAGACGAAAAAACGCCCGAATATATTGGTCAATGCATTATCTGTATTTATCAATTATGCCGCTGTAACCATCAAGAGGATAAATCCAATTTAGTTCGTGAGCTACTAAAAAGTATAGCACATTGGATATTGGACTAAGAGACTAAGAATTCCCTCGTCCATAACGTTGGGGTAAAATTTTAGCCTCTATTTAACCCAGGTCGCGGGTTCAAACTAGGCGGAGAGCGATGGATTTTTTCGTGCTTAAAATTGTTAGCGTGGCCTCTTCGAAAGGAAACCGAAGCCGGTGGTCAATTCTTAAATTTACTGAACGTAAAAGAACCTGAAGTTTGATAAAGAACCATTAGAGTAAAATTAATCAGTCTTTTACCCCAATACAGAATGAGACGCTGAGAACCACAGCAGTTAAAAGGGCGTCTATAAATAACAGCTCATTATCAAAAAAGAATTTTATGACAATATCTTACACAATACACTCTTCACTAAAGTTGCTTTGATAGTATTTTTCTGTCTGCCATAATATCTCGGTTGTGTTCAACTGTGAGAGGAATAAATTGGCACAGTCTGTCTGCTAGTGGTATGGGTGTGTTATTTTTCGTTTCTACAAGTTTTTATTGCTGTTGGCATCATTATTGTTGTTAGTATTGATGTTTTTTTTCACATTGTGAAAACCCTAAGTGGGGTGCTTGTTATCGCTAACGGAAGTTAATACGATTGTGTGATCCGACGGTGAAGCAGCTCGGTTCTGAGAATACGTATCGGGAGAGCGTCCTTTGTTCCGAAAGACGTTACCAGAGTGATGGAAGGAAGAATAATATTGTGATGGATGTTGGTAGAGCGATACTACGAAGAAAAATATCATTTTCTTTTGGTGTATTTTGTTTGAGGATTTTGTTTTTGATATTGTGCGTAATATTAATTGGAGCAAAAATTGTGATTCATATCCGCGCCATATTTGTACATTTTGGATTGAATGCCGCCCATGCTGCTCAACTATTGCGCTACATGTGTGCTAGATTATGTTGTTAACCTGATGATCTATCTCGTGCTTCAAAAAGTGACTTAAAGGTGTGATGTGATGAGCGATATTGATGTAGTCAGTGGATGAAGTACTTTTTAAGGTAAAATTGGTCCATTGTAATTCCTTGTAGAATATACATTTCCTTGGAAAAATTGCTAAACAAAAAGAGAATATAGTAATCGGCTATAGACTCAAATTAACTTAAAGTGGTTTGAAAATAATGTGTTACATTCTGTGTTAAAAATAAAGGCTTAAAATGTTTAGCACGGAGAGAGGATATGGTACCAGCGAAGAGACAAAAGTCGGGTGTGTGATATTTGCACATAAACATAGTGACAAGAGGCCACTATTTTACTAATATTACAGATTATCTGGGATTTTTGTTTTCAGTGAAAGTGTATGGCAAAAAGTATCCTTCTTTCGGATTTCCCTTCCTTAAGCCCAAGACTGATGACCTAAAGAAGAAAATCGTTTAGAAATTATAATTTGGTACCAATATCCAACCCCTTACATTTATCGGAAGCTAGGAAATATTAAACGAGGGTACCTACAAAAATGTACCATTTTTATCTCTTTAGATGTTTTGTCCTTGGAGGCTTGTATAACTGGGGGAAAAGGAAATGTAACTGTGTCCGATTTTCTCTTCCCTGTCTGTAATGCTGGTTTTAAGTCTTCTTATGGGAAGTTGCGCGTGAGTGCGGTGCGGAACAAGAAATACGGTCAAAAGGTACTGCTAATAGGTGTTGCAACATTTTTTGGAATTTTCGAGTTAGTGTCTAATATAAAAAGAATGAAAACAAGTTACATAGCTACCGTTTTAACCTGGTGTCGGGTAGTTAATATGGACTTCTTACTGTGTCCTTGTCTTCTTCCGCTGCGGGCCACCCTGTTTCTCCGTGGCATGTCATGCTGCGAAATTATTTTGGACGCTGCCGCTATGAGTGAAAGCAATTTAGGTAGTGAGATAAAGGAACAGAAATTTTAGGATGCCTACAAGTAGTCGTGGTAGTCGTATGTCTCTGTCGTTGTGCCGCGTGGATTATATATATATATATATATATATAGGGCGCTCAACTACGACGGTCATCAGCGCCCTTTAAAAAACTAGTCATGGCAAAAGCCAGATATAAAACTTTCTAAAAACTATACAAGTGTAACAAAACCTATTAAAAATACACGTACATAAAAAAAAAACACAATCAAAACCTACTAAAAATTTCGTTCACTAAATCCTAAACTCTAAAATAGACAAGAATCTAAAAAGCTTCTCCACGGTTCTCCATGCACGGCCTACACGTGGGTGGGCCTGTTGACCGTCTCCCTCAACCACGAAGAGGAGCCCACACGAGGGAGACTGTTGGCTCGGGACCCCGGGTGCGCCAAACCCGTACCTACCGAAGTAGGACCCTGGGGGGGGGGGTGCCGCGTGGAGGATCGCGGGTTCGAGTGCCAATTTTGGCATGGATGTTTATGTGTATCTGTGTAAAACTACAGAAAAGCAGAACATTAAATACTGAAAAGTTGTTTTCAAATGCTAGGCTTTGGCAATGAAGCCATTAGCTCTCTTGCTCTCCAATGTTTTTGTGTAGTGGGTCCGGCAGGTAGGGCTTCACAGGTTAAAATATGTTCTTCAGTCATTTCCTCTTCATTGTTGCACAGAGGACAATTTGGACTTGTATAAATTCCTATTCTGTGTAAGTGTTTGGCCAAATAATCGTGTTCCGTAAGTAATCTAAAATTTGCTACTGCAGCTTTACGTGGGATCTCTGGAATAATTTCTGGATTTTTAATTAAAATGTTCCAGTTTTTATCTTTGGCTTTGTTAGATATTGAGTAGTTTTGTTTGTTTTTATATTTGTTTTTGATTAATCTTTTTATGGATGTAAAGGGACAGTTTTTACTTTTGTTCTAAATTAAATTTGCACCTTTTTTGGCAAGAAAATCAGTTGATTCATTTCCAGCAGTTCCACAATGTGCAGGTATCCACTGTAATATAGTTCTTTTCAGTAGTTTTTGAAGTTATTGGATCATTTTGTGACATTCTTTAATTTGGATTGACCTCATTTTATATGAACTTATTGCACATAATGCTGCTTTAGAATCAGAAAGTATGAGAGCATTTTTGAATTTATCTATTCTGTATAGAAGGTGCTGGAGTGAAATATGAATAGCCGTTACTTCTGCGTCAAAATTTGTTGTGTGGTATCCTGCTGGTTGATAGAATGAGAACAGTGCACACTTAATTCCTGCTCCTGAGTTGTTGTCCAAGTTAGATCCATCTGTGTAGATATGTAACCATTCTTCGGGTGGGTATCTATTGTTCACAGTTTCTAATGCTAGTGGTTTTAGTACAGGTTTGGAAGTTTCAGATTTTGTAACTATTTTTTCTAAATCTAATTGAATATTAATTGGTTCAAAAGTCAGTGGGTTTTCTTTGATTAAAATGTTTTCTTTAGAATTAGGAAGATTGAGGCCTGTTTTTAATTCTATAACTTTATGTAGGAAACTTGTTTGTGTTTCTCCCATTTTGTTGTTTTTAACCGCAACTTTTTTTCATGTTATATTATCGCCTGCTCCTCTAAAGTTAGATATATTGGATAGTTCCGAGTTAAGACTTGCATTGCCGTGATTGGAGTTGATTTTGCTGCAGCAGTTATTAGTCGCAGGGCCTGATTTTGGCATCCTTCTAGGTGATTTATGTTAGAACTATTTGCTGTAATTATTACCTCTGCATAATAAAGAAGTATTGGCTTGATGCATGTTTTGTATGTGTCTCCCGATTACTGCCCCACTTGACTCCAGCTAATCTTTTCAAAATTGAATTTTTTTGTTGATTTGTTTACTACTGCTTCAATATGATGTCTCGAAGATAATTGTGAATCAATGATAAATACTTAAAAGTAAAAATGGCCAAAACATGGAAAAAGAAAATATATACATAAATTAAATATATCGGTATCTATTATTTTAATTTAAAAAAGAAAACAAAAGCTGTCTGTAAACTGTTGTTATGGACATACTTTGGCGTCAGTAACATAGTTGCTTATTTTTTAAGCACATGTGCTCATAAATTTTAATGCAAGGGTAGTATAATTATAGCATATTTGTTTCTTAATTAGTAAAACTAAGTTGTATAAAAGTAGAACAGAGTGTTTAAATGGCATGCATCTAGGTACTGTAACATTTCAGTCATATTCAGAAACAGTTTTTGTGATACTAATCCTGAAGTTAGCAGATTTAACATTGCTGGATAAGGAGCTTAATCTCTCCGTAATATTAGGATTCGTTTTATTTCTGTGATTCATTTTTATTACTATTTTATTCCTTTATTTACTTATTTCTTTGGAGATTCTTTTCAAGTGGATGATTTTTTCCACCGGAATATTCGTAGGTTTGCTTATTGACACATTTTTCTGTTTTTCAGCATTTAATATCTTTTTCCTCAGATTAACTTTCAATGTTGCACTTTTTAGTTTTTACATTAGTGCTTTTCTGAAATTATTTTAAAACTTTAATGAAGTTTAAGATATTGGATTTATTTGGGAGCAGTTAGCATTCGAATTTGTACACAAAATTTGTACAGTCTTGTACTGTTTAACGAATATTTAAAATAATCTTATGCGTTTTTCTCCCCTTATCTTCCTTGTACTTGTGCGAACTTTATTTACTATAGTTTAATCCTCTATCTACTTCAATTACTCGTGTTAAACATTTGTAGAATTTATATTATTGCTAATTTTCTTGTAGGTACAACGGGAATAAGCGAATACAGTAGGCCTTAAGCGATAGTCAAACTTTTATAGCAGGGGAAGAGAGGTATTGGCGGTGTGACGTCAGATCTGTCAGCTCTAACCGCCAAATATGCTCCCGAGCGAAAGGCAGGTAAGCGTGTGACGTCACCGCGCTGATTTCTGCTGCCCAAGGGAAAGGAAGTAGTTTGATATGTTGGAATTCCGACAGCGTAGGAAAGACAGGAAACGTATCGGGTATTAATAATACGTACAACTTACATCTCGGTTTTTATAATCATAATGCTGTCTGCTTTAATTACACGATTGTTCACAGTTTATCAACAATTACATTTTGGCTCTGTGCTATGAGCAAATATATAAAACTTCAACTCTTAGTGTATCTGAAGGTCAGGCATGTTATAAAGCAAATAAAACAAAACATAAAATAATTTTCTCTGCAAATTAGAGGAGGCCCATTCAGAACAAAATTACATGGACATTTCCCGACACCTTCTGTTTCGGTTTTCTTTAACTAGTTTATCAATATGAGGACGTAATGTCTGGGAAATTTGTAATCGAAGGCTGCATGTTAGTTTGTGATCCAACAAGGTACTTCGGGGTTTGGACTTAGCTAATTTCATAACAGAAAAAATTGTTCGCACACATATGTCGAGCCAAACATACACAGTGTCCATAGGACAGGTGAATACAACCTGGAAATTTGGTTTGGGGGACATTCTTGTAAAAACCAGCCAAGTCTTTCTAGTTTGTATGTTTGCCATTCAGTAAATCCTCACATTCTAAATTCAGTTCCATTTGGTACGTGACAGCTACATTATTGTCATCGAGTGCGTTACACGTGACTGAATACTCAGATTCTGTACTCAAGCGCCATTTATATAGGCAGCTTAGACTACACGGCTCTTGCCTGACGTCACACGCACTGCAGGCCTCTCTCCCGGCTGAAATACGTTACAACTCTTGAAGCTGTCTTCCTCTGGTTTATAGTTATGTGGTGCCTCTGAAATTGCGTATTCTTTGCATGGCCAAGCGATTTCTGACACTAATTCAGCTCAAACCAATCACAAGTAATAAATCGGAAATGGTTCATTCCATGTATATGCCGCAAATGGTATGCTTTAACGAGATCTGCTTTTTGTGTACCAAGTTTTTGTCTATGTCTTATCATTTACAAGTTATATAAAAGTCATACAGAATTTAAAACTCTTTTTAGGACATTCCGAGAAAATTTAAGATATTTTCATTTAGTTTTATATTAAAACATCGTAAGTCTAAGGTGTTTTAATTAAAATGATTTAGAAACATTTTTGAGTAAAGCAAACTAATCGAAAACTGTTACATCAGGTAACACGCACGCACACCTCTTTCTATCTCTGTGTTTATTCAGAGAGGCACAAAACATGTTTTTCTGGTAGGAGTGCATTATAACAATCGTTAATGCAATACAATATCTTTACTTACTACACGCAGCAGACGGAGGAAAGAGACCACTACACTTTCTGATATCTTAGGCATGGATATGAGTCTAAAATCTGTCTCAAATTAGAACGAACCTGTTGCAAACTTGTTGGTGTAAGCCTCCTTTATGAATATCCTTAAATTTCCGTCAC
This sequence comes from Mantis religiosa, assembly GCA_030765055.1. Taxonomy (NCBI): domain Eukaryota; kingdom Metazoa; phylum Arthropoda; class Insecta; order Mantodea; family Mantidae; genus Mantis; species Mantis religiosa. The sequence continues at coordinate 45,455,993 of CM060950.1, read as the reverse complement.
CAATGAGCTTCCAACGTGCTCTCTGTTATAGTACTTGTCCGTTTGTTGATCCCTCCTATATGTTTACAACAGGATCGTTCTGATTTGAGACAGGTAGTATAAAATAGTCACTTGATTTCTCAAAAGGAGTGTTTCCAGATTTTGATGACATTGAGCTCAGGAGGAAAAAATCACTCACCCCTTTAGGGTGAAGAAGTAGTATACCATAAAGCTAATGCATGTCTTGCGTCGTGATGTAGTGGGCTAGAGCGCTGTTCTTTGGTTCTGTACCCGGGTTCGATGCCACACTTGGTGGTTGCGTATTTTAAAGTTCCGGGTGCAGGATCCGTGTAAACTGAGCATCGTGAGGAAATTGAGCTACGATTGGTACGGAATCCTGGCCTAGAAAGCCAATTTTCCTCTTAGAGGTGCCGTAATGCTCTACATCTTCCCGTATCGGTCGGATGATCGCCCACCTCTGTTTTGCGTATGTGGGCGTGAGGCCGGCAATCGGTTTGGATGGCGCAATCCCACTTTGGGATGTTACTATAAGGGTTTACTCTTACTTTACATTCTGAGTGTAGGAAAATTATAGGGAAAGTTATTGCATTGAAATTGAAAGATTGGGATGTAGTGAGGAAGCTAGGAATAGGAGTGTAGAACTCCTACTGCGTCAAGGAGTGCAAAAGCTGACCTATATTTAGGGGCTTCAGAAAAAATCCAAAAGAATTCACAAACATATGTAAGATTTAAGTGTAAGTGATGAAAAGAGTGATCTTACGACCGCAGGAAAACGATATCTGTACATTTTGTAGTGAACGCCTATGATTTTGATAGACTGTGAGCGGAAGACTATACATCACTTTCAGTTTGCGAAATAAAAAAGATTACAAATATAAAAATATATCTACATTTTCCATGGGACAAATGCGCTATGGAAGTTAATTCCATGAGAAATTACATGAATGCCCGCCATTGTAGCAAGGTAGCAGCGTTCTGCCTCACGTTCAAGAGGTTCCGAGATCGAATCTCGGTCAGGTTGAGTTGTCTGGATAAGGTTTTTTCGGGGTTTTCCGCTTATCCTGAAAAATGAATTGTAGGGCAACTCTAAGTTGTGTGAATCCTGAGCTCATTTGATTATTATTTCACCCATTTTCAATCATCGTCTGATATGAATTGACATTGGAGGACGTAAATTTAAAAAAAGAAATTACTTGTGCTGGGTTTTAAGCGGAGGAAATGTCAGAACAAAAAATTTACAGTTATTACAATGGTGTCATATCGGACTACGGTTTTTTCATCGACTACACCGGCAGAGCAACTCTCGTACCGCACTGTGTTGGTGATATGAAGAAAGCCGCTCCTACCACATTCCAGTCTGTAGTGCTTTAATTTGACACAGCAAACTACCAACTTGAGGGTGGGCAAAATTCAGACAGCAGGTGAACAAAAGGGGAACATTAGTGATCTTCTCCTTAATGTCTGTAGTTGCTTCTTAGTGGGTGATAGTATGAGTGTACAGAAGGGAGTATTGCAAAAGTTTGCAGGTTTTGCTGTATTTTATTTTAATGTGTTATTTAAGCTAGTTTGAAAATACAAGTGGTGGAAAAATTTCTTACGTTGCTTTTGTCTTTAATTATTTTTTATTCTTATATCAATTTTTCGGTTTGTCTAAGGAACAAAAGGAAAACCATTACAGTCTGCGTTTGAAGTCGTTTTTTTCAAAGCACTAAGAAACTGTAGAATAATAATATGGGTTTTATATTTAATGGAGCAGATTAGTACTTACTGCGACTGGTGCATAATGTAATTGAAAAGAAAATGAATGCTGATGCTTCAGGACTCCCAGAAAGAAACGGTGCAAAAGGACATTAGGAAAGCACACTACTGATTCGATTACTGCATCTGTTATTAAGAGTAAAATATACAGCTTATATTCCCCCTACGTATATTTGTAAATTTTAAGATATACACAAAACTTTGTTACAAGGAAATTAAATCGACGGCAGCATCTAGAAATTAAAAATAATTTTATAAGGAGGTCAGTATCGATACACAAACAATTTGGGTCAGAAATTTGTTTTAGTGAAACCAGATACAGTGGGAAAGAATTTCAGTTTTTAACAGAAATGAGTTCTTTAAGAGTTATTATAAACCACATCGTTCAGCTTGAGGAAACTGTGTTATGTGTAACATAAGAAGAGAATAAAAAGGATATGGACATGTTAATATCTGTTGGTGGCATTTTTTTCGTTGCAATTTACGTCCTCCAATGTTAAGTCATAACGGACGATGAATGAATGGATGAAATGATGCTCAAATGAGTCCGGGGTCCATGGAGCTTAGAGGACCCGACCAGGATAAGGGAAAATCCCGGAAAAACCCTATTCAGGTAACTCACTCGACCGAGATTCGAACTCCGGTGCCCGATTTCACCAACAAATTTTAATACTTAACACAATAGTTATATAAAATTGCATTTCACCAACAAGTGTTAGCGTAACTCTCGTGTTAAATATCTTGTTAAACTAACAAATCAAATTTCTGATGTTAAGTGCTTAACAATTGTAAACAGTCAAGATGGCGGGCGTGAACTCAGCTGTTGTGGTCGATTTGCTATATTTAAGACTGTCTAAACGACATTCGTAATAGAGTGGGGCCTATGAGGAGAAATTATTTTGAGGAGCTATCAGAAGAAAAAAAATGTCTACAGATGTATATACAGTCGGAACAAGTTGCTATGTAGGTTACTGCGGAAGTACAAGAGAGGTTAGAACATGCTTCGAAAGGAATAAGCCGATCTCGCCTTTGCTGTTTTATAATTCACTGAATTATGTGGATACACTGTCCACCTTCCGTCTTGAAACGTTCAAGTCTCTCGTCACTTGTCCTTCGCTCCTCGTTTTAAGTTTACGTAATACGTTTCGTATTTCTAGTAATGACATGCATTTGAATTAAATTTGTTTCCAATTTTTTCCCACGTGACATCTTTCTCTTTTACATTTACCGCATCCGTCCTATTTTCCACTCCGTCACCAATTCAATTAAAAATTCTTTCTCCATTTATGAGAAATTTCTTTCACGGCTTTTGTTTACCCGCCATTTTAGACTGCGGTCAGACGAAAATGAAAACAAAAACGCATCGCAGTACGTTCAGAAAATAATACGACTCATCCATAGCCAAGTTTCTTGGCGTTAACACGTGTTTATTAACATTTTCAGAAAACAGGTTGGTGAAATGCAAGAAATTGTTAGCGCTGTTACAATTGTTACGTTACATTTGTTAACGTCGATTTTAACATCTGTTGGTGAAATCGGGCACGGATGTCTTGAACGTCAGGCAGACACGCTACCATCTACGCTACCCAGGCGGGCTTGGTGGCATTTGATATACCGCTAAGATAGAGGCAATGGTGCAAGTACGAGGTACTCCAGCCTAATTCATTCCGGCTTGTTTCCTTTGCATTCTGTCAAAGATAACGATTATCATGAAGAAATGAGTTGTTCGTTTTCAAGTACTGCTTTACTAACACTGCTTCCGAACATTCCTTATTCTTGTAATCGCTATGAATAATTCGCCGTATCATCGTACAATAGTAAATAAAGTTCCAACTACGTCTTTTCAGAAAATGGAAATGAAAATGTGATTAAAGGAATATAGCATTGCATATGATCTTAAAGCAGTCTAACCAGTATCCACCCAACTCTTAAACTGAATAAAAGAGACAGTTTTAAAAAGAACGGAAAGACTACAACCTACGAAACTGCGTGCATATTGTCATACATAGACCACCATATTGCTGCCAATTAAGATGAGCTCCGTAAACAACTATTAATGTGTTTCAAATGGGAAGGTGTTTGTTCTTGAGCGCTACTAGGTGAGCAACCAATCGGAGTCCTGCGGTGTTGTCATATTGCATTCCCGCTAAGTGGTGTGTGAGGAGCGCCAACCTAATCTGTATGAAATACTATTCGCCCTAAGACAAAAATTCAGATTTTGCCGAAACTGATCTATATGGAAGGTAGAGTACTGTATCTAACATAACCATGAAAACCGCATATTTTTAGCTCGAATAGTTTTTCTAATACAGATAAATAAACCACTATTACCTGTATTATAACAATAAATCGCGACATAAGCACTGTACGAATATCATTATTGGTTGGCATGTATGCGTGTACGTATATTTGTAATTAATCAGAACTGAAACGTTAATGTTTGACATGACGTGATAAAAGAATTACTTTGAATAATCCAATTCTAGCGAGAGGAAACAACAAATTTCCTGCTGCCCTGGCAGAACGTGTCTGGTCACATTATATCTTTGTTTATGAATGGTTCGTAATCTCTATTTACTCTAGAGTTCAAAGTGGTTGGAGTGTATGTATGTACATATACTTTTCATTACTCAGAACTGAAACATGACGGATAAAAGAATTACTGTGAATAAGTCAAGGTGTTAAATTCGAGAAAGAGCAAAGAATTCAATTCCTGTTAACCTGTGGAATGCTGTATGCTTATGTTTACGAATGAATGTTGGATAAAAAATGTTTATTTACTCTGGAGAGTTCAGATCAATATCATTCAGTTGTTCTTTACACAACAGTAGAGTAAGAGTTAAATAGTTAAATGGCTTCTTGCGGTGAATTTAGTGGCGAGTCAAAAAGGCAGGTATTGCGAAGTCAGGCTCGAAGTATTATTTTTAAGGTGTACACGTCCTTCAAACATTTTCCGGAAACAAACTAAAAATGAGTTATTGCGAAGGGTACTTCCGTTTAAAAACACGGAAAAGAGTATCAGCTGGATCAACTTGCAATTGAAACGGGACACAAGGTATTACGCCTATCACCATACCACTGCCAATATAATCCAATTGAGTTGGTGTGGGCTCAGATAAAAAGGTGGATTGCAAACAGAAATAATACTGTGACTTTGTGGGTTCGTGAAATAAAAAGTCCAATTACACCACTCCAAAATGTGCTTTATTTCCACCGACTTACAGTTTAACACTTGCCAATTACACAGAATTACTGCTGCAACAATTACAATTCACCAGTCCGTCCGTTACAATTTCACTGTACTCGCGGTTACGTAAGCTCCGGTACACATTCAAAGTTACGTGCAGTCTTCCGTTGCACAATCCTTTCGTTCATTAACACGTCACTGACTAACTCTTACACCAAGAACTGCGACTGTCTCCTCACTCACTGACAAAACCAACTCACTGACTGACTAAAAAAAAACCAACCCCGTCCGTCTGTAACCTTCTTTATATAGGAATATCGCCGGTTTCTAGTGACCAGGAGAATGTTCCAGATTACGTAATTTCTGGAACCAGGTGGAGGAGAAACAGACCGCACAATTATGTTTCTTTCCCCAGTCGTCCCTGTCACCACTATAAGACAAACGAGGCGAGGGCGTGGCTAACCGAACCTTCCCTGTCTCCCGCTTTCAGCTGCTTCACAGGGTGTTCCAGCGCTCTCGTTACAATACTTTTAAACTGACTTACGTTAAGCGACTTGTTCACGAAGAAATTGATAAGGTAACACAACAGGACTGGGAAAACTTCGCGGGGCATGCAGAAAACCTTCAAGAAGACGATTTTTAGAAAGAAATAGCACTTGACGAGGTTTTGGAACCTATAATCATAAATTTGCAAGACTCAGACGATGCAGACAGTGACAATGACGAATTGTCTCTTAACGGAAGTGACATTGACAGCGATATGGATGAGCCACTGGCAGTTCCATTGGATTAGAAAAACAGGTAATTCATAAACTATAATTATAGTTATAGTATTTTAAAATATACATAAATTGCGAAAAAGCGTTTTCAAATTTTGATTTTGGTAACTACATCATTGTAAATGTTTGTAAAATATAATTTGCTTACGCTTACGTCTGCGCCAAGCAGACCTGCATGTTGTATGAGTGTGCGAGAGAGGGAAATATACAAGGATTGGGGTGACAAGCTGGCAACGCTGAGTGTGATACAGCATCTGATTAGCTGGACTCCAGAACTTTTCCCATTTGAAACGCATAATAGTTTTCTAAACACAATATATTTTAACAAAATTAGTCTACTATCAATTTTCGAAACTGCGTTAGCGGTGGAAATGAAATGTGTAGTGTTTAACGCCCGCTTTTACTACATACGGCACCGCAGGCGGTGACACTGATGATACATGAGATGAAGATGGAGCACCGGTGGAATGAGATGGCGGGGGAAACCGGAGGTCCCGGTGAAAACCCGCCCCAACGCCGTGTTGTCCAGCACAAATCTCACTTTGCGGTCGCCTGGGATCTAACCCGGGCCGCCTTGGTGAGAGCCAAGCGGTCTAACCACTGAGCCACGGCGTGGCTATTTAGCGGTGGTAACCGCGGATGACTGGCATAAAGCCCGTGTGTATGGGACTAATATGAACACTGGACAAGTCCATGGATCAAATTACTAATCAGTTCAATATCAGTTTAGATGATTCGGTTGTGGAGAATAAAAGCGTAAACGAGTTAGGTTAATTGTTGACAGCTAGTTTGCTTGGACGTGTTTTGTCTCGTCTTCGATTTTTGCCTATTCCAAAAAAGTGGAACAAAGAATCTGTATCATATTTTGCGTGAAAAACAAAATTAAGTACTCGGAGGCATTCCGAATGCTGATTGTGGCATATGGGGAAGCTACCTTGGACCAAAGTAACGTTTATGGGTGGTACTAAAGGTTCTGAGGAGGTCGGAATATGTGAAAGACGGAGAGTGTCCTCGACGCCCGAGCTCGAAAACAACAGACGAAAACCTTGAAGAAGTGAAGAAAATAGTATTGGCCAACTGTCGAACCACCATTAGAGAAACTGCTGAGGACGTAAACATATAAACTCGTTGGATTGATATAGTCGACATGAAAAGTTCAATGTCACACCCGGGATTTGATCCACGGATCTACTGGTTTCCGTCCAGTCGCTCTTACCCATTGAGCTACCATGGCCAATTTGCCTTCATGACATTAAATTCTCCAATTGAGACTCATATTTCCCCGGTAAACCACTAGGGCCTCTCGCATCCGAGATACACCTTTTGTGGCGACTTACAATTGTAAGTACTTGAGTCCCAGGCTTCATCATTTAACTCTTATTATTTAACTTAATTGATGGAAATTATTCATTTCTTCACACTAGCCGTATACAGGCTAGTATTGGATTGACGGAATCGATACGACATTAAATTCTCCAATTGCCTCATATATTTCCCCGGTAAACCACTAGGGTGTCTCGCATCCGAGATACACCGTTTGTGGCGACCTACTACTGTAAGTACTTGAGTCCCATGCGTCATCATGATGGCAAATTGCTCATGATAGCTCAATGGGTACGAGCGACTGGACGGAAACCAGTAGATCTGTGGTTCAAATCTCGGCCCTGTCATTGCATTTTTCATGTCATTTCAGCTCAATCAACCCAATGGATGCTGCAACACGAGCCATGGCCGAAAAAAGCGCGCCAAGTTCGATCGACTGTGAAGGTTTTGCTTGCTTACACTTTTCTTCGATTACAGGGGCATGGTGAATCATGAGTTCTTACCACTGGGTAGAACGGTCAATAAGGAATATTACCTGTAAGTTATGCGCAATTTGTGCGAAGCAGTCCTCCAGAAACGCCCGGATTTGTGGAAGAACACAATTTTGCTTTTGCACCACGATAACGCTCCTGCTCACACATCGTGGCTGTGCGCGAAGTTTTGGCCAAAAACAACACACTTATGATGCCTCAGCCACCGTACTCCCCAGACCTGGCCTCCCGTGACCTTTTTGGTGACTGAAGAGGCTCATGAAAGGACGACGCTACGCTAGGATTGAGGAGATAAAGACGGCATCGGAAAAGGAGCTGAACAAGATCACAAAAAACGATTAAAAAACGTTGGCACAAGTGTATAATATTTGGTGAGGATTACTTTGAAGGGGACATAGATATTCATGAATAAATAAATATTGTTTTTAAAAAGCACAAAATTCGCGATAGTTTTTGAACAGACCTCGTACTTTTTTGTGTCTAAATTTTTTGTACCATGTAAAGCCTCACACAATATAATTTATTATAATACAGGATTCCCAACGGCAAAACGGCCGTTGTAGCAGTTGTAGCTTTATAACTCAATATTTCTTAGAAAACGTTCTTGCTAAGTGTAAAAACTATTACTAATTTGTTAGTATTATTCCTATCAATATAAACACTGGTATCGTCATCCCTCTGCCAGGATTTTCGAAACATGATATTGCTGTCTAGAAATGTTTTATACAGACAAATGATTGGCTTTACGTCCCTATGGACCTCTGTTTGATTTCTGAACGCTAAAATAATGCAAATTCATTGATAGAGATATTTCCATCCCTATTAATCGATGTTCCCAGGGGCTGACAAACGACATACGGGTTGTTCTTTTCTCTTTTACCTCACGCCGGAAATAGACCTGTATAATGCGCAGGTCTTGCTTTAGCACGTGTCGGAGAATTGCGTAGGTTGCTGTTTTGTGTTTCTTCGTCATACACTCTTCTGTAATTCCGCGCCACCCTGTGACTAGGTTTAGCCCCGTTTTTAAGACGTTCCCATGTAAATACTACTATAAACAACTTAAAGTGGTTAAAGCTCAATAGCGTTCAAATAGTCATATGCTTTTAAGTAAGTGATAGTACCTGACAATTGTGCAGTTTATAGACGCATCGATTCATATCCCGAAGACCTTGTCACGGTTGGAGTATATACGAGGGCTGTTCAATAAAAAATGATCATAATCTTTTTACGGTCATAATTTTTCGCACTAAAATTCAATCGTATTATATTCCGTTAGCTTAATGTGAAACAAATATGCTGTAGTAGTTTCATTGTTGGTACTCCTGGTTCCCGCCTGTGAGAACAAGGCAAGTTCAGACATATTCAGTATCGCCTATCGTTGCAATGGAGATAACATGCAGTTAAGGTTGATGTTAGAGGAAGATCCGGAGTTTCTTTCAAACGTAGTCACTGCTGATGAAACTTGGCTACATCATTTTGATCCTGAGAGCAAATAGCAAAGCTCAGTGTGGAAATCTCCTTCAGCACCAACCCCCAAAAAGCAAAAGTGGTTGCTTCTGCTGGCAAAGTTATGGTCATCTCATTCTTTGATATTCATGGAATGGTTTATCAGCATGTTGTACCTGCACTCACATCAGTAACTGGGCAATACTACAGGGATGTCCTGAAAACATTGCAAGTCCATATCAGGCGCAGAAGACCACATTTCCGTGAAGCAGGCTGGATACTGCACCACGATAATACGCGGCCGCGTATTGCCAATGTTGTTGCTGAATATCTTGCAAAAATCAACGTGAAGTGCATCCCTTACCCTGCCTATACGCCGGATTTAGTCACATGTAACTTTTTTCTATTCCCTAACTTGAAGAAACGCCTTCGTGGGAGGCATTATCCATCATCAGAGGCAGTGGTGAAGGCTACGCAGGCGATTTTGAAGGATCGCTAAAGTATGGTTTCCAAGCATGTCTTTGAAGACTGGCAAAAACGCTGGGACAAGTGCATGAAATTCAGGGAAGACTATTTTGAGAAGGACTGTCAAAATTATGAGGATGAATAAAGGTACGTTGTCAAAAAAAGATTGTGATAATTCTTTATTGAACAGCCCTCGTAGGTAAATAATTGGATTAGATAGATAGAGGGGGCGCCCTGGACACTGAAGCTTAGCATGCAATGGATCCCTGGTGACCTTGTAGCTGAACACTTAAACATACATCTATATCTACATTGGTTGGAAAAGGGTTACATAAATAGGATACATAATGTGTAGTTCTTGCATTCTTGCCAGGTCATTGGCAGTTATTTGTTTAAGTTTAGTTTGTATAGGGAACCTATTCGACCAAGTGACCTTGATTCCGATGGTTTATATTTTACAGCGCTGTACAAAGAAATAAAAAATAAGCGGTCTCTAATTTCTTTATTGCTCAAGAAGTGCATAAAGTGCATGGAGCCCCCGCCCCAAAAGAGTTTAGCAAGCGCAATGGTTAGTATCACTATATAGATTTGTAACAGCAATTCTGTACCTCGAGGTGCTGCTCCAAGTTGAAGCTGGAAAGTTCTCTTACTACACGCTAAGTCCGGCTATCCTCTCTATCTCCGAAAAATCTATCTTAGGGTTTGCATGGGTATGTATTACTCAATGAAATGAAGACACTTGTTCTGAATTCTGGCTTTTAACGAACAGTCTATGCTTTTGAGGAGAAGTTGCCGGACAATAGAAACTACTACATGAATGTCTGGTATTAGAGTATTTGCTTGGTCTAACAAGCGATAGCACTTGGTCCGTCTACCAGCTAAGTCTTGCCCCACCAGCGATCGAACCAGAAGTACCCTAATTTATGCTCAGAATGTGCTATTCACGTTCAAATTCTTCTAAAAGAGCTCCCTTTTGGTAAAGCTAAGACCCCACTAACGACTTCTAATCCAATGTTGATGACCCATTTCTACTTTTCTGAAATTTGATTCTTTACATCCCAGAGTGTCTATAAATTTCTAAGAAATCCTACCTCACGTTCTAAGACCAAGCTGCTCTGCCATACCATATCTGAGAACCTTGGATACCTTCACTAAGGTAGCTACAAAATAGGAATGAACATAAGGCGGGGCTAGGCGTGGCTGTTTTATCGCTACTAGCCAATGCGATACGTGCAACGTTGTACAGTTAAGCACGCATACTGGCTCGCTTTGCCGAAGTATGCGGCTAATTTCTTTGCGCGCTCTAAAGGTTACACTTAAAGAATTATTTTGTTTTTCCCATGTTACAGAGCTATTTTTTCTGAAGATGACTGTCCAAACTATCTGGTTTTGGAGATATGGAAAGATAAGAGGCCTGACTAGAAAGAAACGAATTATTAACTCTCAGTGAAAAACAGCATACACATGCTATGCTGCAGTTGCATTTTGTACCTTACAGTCAGTAAAGTGATCTTTAAGAGCGCACTCGTGCTTTTCAAAGTTAGCAAATATAGCGCTTAGCAAGCCTAGTACCGCTGCGCGCAGTAGTAACAGCGAAACAACTCATAAGATGTTACCCAAGCGGGCTAGAAATATTCTTGTTTATGTGTATTCTTTTATCAAACAGATGTCAATTAAAGACATTTTCGAAAGTACAAATTTCGCTCAGAGTCGAGAATTAATGTTACAAGCTTGTCACGTGAGTGCTCATTCTGTGACGAACATTGTTAAAGAAGGCAAACTGTTTACCAAATTAGGAGAAGTTTCCATATTTAAATATCCAGGGAAATGTCGGGCAGCTAAAACACATGCTATCAACTTAGACAATTTTCAAAAGTGTTTCACGTAGAACAATTTATGATTTATATGACAAGAGTCAATAGCCAACTGCCAAAAGGCTGACCAATTTAATTAGGGGGAAAATAGAATATACGGATTCTGTATCTTCTATGCATAATATTCTGAAATCCCTTGGGTTCACATATAGGAGAACCCATGATGGTCGCAAATTTCTGCTTGAAAGAAGCGATATTGTTGCTGCAAGACTAAAATTCCTGCGCACAACGCATGACATTAGTACATGAGATTCATGGTGTAAAAATGCTTCATAAATACCCATTCATGTCTTCCGTATTTATTAAGTATTTTAATGAAACCAAAATTGGTTTAAAGTCCATTACAGACAGTATACAAATATGACATCATTAAAATAGAAACTATATTCCCAAGTCGTTGAAATGTCACTATTGTGTTTCACTGTGGCAAACACCTTATTTCGTCGAACGCATTTAATTTGAATCATGTTGTTTTGTGTGCTTATGAACGATAGCTTTGTAAGCGAACTGTTTTCCAGTTCCAGGTTTAAAGGTTCAGATTGTGCGATGATCATTGTGTATGTTCTCACACACATGCTGAAATATTCAGCGAACTTCTCTGTCAGCATTGTATCACTGTACATCTCAGCATCTGTATGATACTTGCTAGGTTGAGACAAAGATAGATATATCTTCCATCTCTGTCGCTCGCTTGCCGAGGAACTGGCAACGCCAAGACGGTAGGATAGTCGTATTGGCTCAACCCATGTTCATTCTTATTTTGTAGCTACTTTAGTTTATCCTTCCCAGCTGTTTCTACGAATTTGTGTGAAAACGATCCATCGCTATAACTCTAATTAATGTCGTCTTACACCCAACCAAAATATATTCATTATCTATTGCCAAAAGCTAGCATTTAAAACAACTTCGCCAATAATTCATAATTAATTTTATAATAAGTTCTTATTTATTCCATAGATGCCTAATTTCTGAATCAGGCTTCTAATGATTCTGAAATCTTAAAACCTTTTCAGAAATTAATGAATATATTCCTAATTTTTTTTTTTTTGTATGCATACCTAACTGTTATCAGAAAATTGAAAGTAAGTTGTAAGATGTATTCACTTCTATCGAACACTAGATATCTTCTTTATCGTAGTTAACAGACAAAAATGCTTTTTGCGACATTTTGGCGGAAAAAACGCGTAAAAATATACATTTTAACATCAATATGATTTATCACTATATTAACTGAACTATTCAGTAGCAAATTAAGCTCTCCTGAGTGAAATTCCTGAAGGGAAAAAATCTTATAGAAGCCGCTTTGTCTCACCGTCTCTTACATCCGCGTTTGCACATTTTCCGTAGATTTCCCTAAATTGTAGCATGAGGTATACAAAGACAATTTATTAAGGAAACGCATCCTTTGGAGGAAAAAAACGGAAGGAACTAACTGTAGGGTAGTAATTGCAGCTGCTTGTTTGGGATTTTTCAGCACCATAATTAAATATTTTCTGTGATACTCGAGCAGAAGCTAGAGGATGAGGAATTTGGGTCTAATTAAATGAAAGAAGCGGCACAGTACATCATTTAGGAATTTGTCGGAAGAAAAAAGAAAACAAAAGAAAATAACGTTGAGAGCAGAATAGTTGACCTCTACGTTCTGATCAAATAATTGAAGAAAGAAGACCCTAAAATGAAGTGCGAATTTCTACTTGAACTAATAAGGGAAAAGGACACAGGTTGTGAGTCATTGTACCTGGAATTTGTTAGAAATACTCAAATTATCGCTATTCCTTTGAATGGAGTCACTGCTTATATTATTCTGGAGAGTAGTTTAGAATATATATATATATATATATATATATATATATATATATATATATATATTAAATTAACATCCGCCAATGCTTGGTCATATAGCACTATGAATAAATAATGCTGGAGTTAGTCTGGGGTTCATAGAGCTTACAGTTATCCGGTATCCATCTTTCAGAATAAGAAAACCTACAGGTAAAAACCTTATACAGATATCTTATTCTGACCTCAGGTCGAACTGGAGACCTCTTGAACTTGAGGCAGACGCGCTGCCAACTAGGCTGCAGGGGCTGGCACTGTTCAGAGCAATTAAGACTTGCATAAATACCAGGTGGCCCAACTGCCCCGTCTGTGGCGTAAGCAGATATCCCTTCGTGCGTTAGAATATTTGCAGAACGCCACGGGAAACTTCGACTAAATGCATGGCAGTGGCGTAGCGAACTTCGCATTGCTCTTCTTGATTTTCAGGGAAGCATCGCGAAGAAAGGCACTTCTCAGAATAAAATTAGCTTGTGTACTTCATGATACGAGAACAAATCGTTGTAAACAACTAAAACGTATGAAAATGTCTTCAAATTTAGTTACAGATTCTTCATTTTCGAGAGAATGAGCTCAACTTTTGAACAGTATTTGTATGACCTGTCCCGCTGTTATCTAATGTTACGAACTCTGCGAATTGTAAAACGCCATCAGAATAACCATGCAAACATGAGGGCACATTACATTTCCATATCATTTGTTTGCTTTCTGCTACTGTTATCATCATCATCATCATCATCATTATTATGATTATTATTTATCCAGGTAACTCACCCTGACCAAGATTAGAACTTGGGACGTCTAGTATGAGATTCAAAAGAATTATAAGAAAGATGAATGATGCAGCAATTCTTGAGATTGTTGTAGGGGAAACCGGAGAACTCGAGTAAACCAGTCCCAGTACCGTGTTTTCCACCACAAATCTCACTTTGCGGTCGCCTGGGATCGAACCCGGGCCGCCTTGGTGAGAGCCAAGCGGACTAACCACTGAGCCACGGCGTGGCCGTAATATTGTTAAGTATTTCACTGAACTAACATCATCAATGATTGTGGATAGAACCAAATGAGGTTATGTAAACAGGTGTAGCTTGTCCATGTCCATGGTATTTTGAATTTAGTTGGAAGGTCAACGCAACAGTAGTTAATCACTTTGGATTCAAGATGGCTGGCAATCGCTGGATCTCTGGCCACCTCTACTGGTGAAATTGAGAATTACTCAACATTCTCGTAGCAGTGTACGAAAACTGCTCTAAATTAAGGAACGATTTGAAAGATAACATAACAAGTGTCAGTAAGCTCAGAGAAGCATGTTAATGACGTAATTGCTTAAACAGCAGCGAAGGATATCCTAATAAAGTATTTAGAACAAGAAATTTCATACAAAGAGCATAGAGCAGCAGTGGACCCATTTGTGTACAGAAAGCCAGGCGGTTATTCAGCAGTTGTAGCAAGTCAGAAGCAAAACCCAGAAGTGACAAAGAAATTTAACGTAATTGTTAAATCAAAGAAACTCCAGAGCCCAGAATATATAAAGACATACATTAAGGCAAAGATTAGTCCAGCGGAGATCAAGGTAGGCGTTAGTTCACTTGAACCATTGGAAATTTGTAGTACAGACGTGTACAAATTATTAGACTCAGTGGTGAAATTTTTAACATATACCGTTTATATTCTATTTATTTAACAGAAATGATATTAAAATATTTTTTTCAACTCTTAGTATTTTGTATGCATTCCTTTAGGCTTTATTACCATTTTGATGCGTTTAGCCATGCTCTCTACAAGCACTTTTCCTTTATTTCTTCATCTCTGTGCCAAATGCTTATCAGGCCCTCAATAAACTCGACTTCTGTTGTTATTTTCAATTCTTTCAGTCTCTGTTTAACAATACCCCACAGTTCTCTATTGGATTTAAATCAGGGCTATTCCCCGGTCATGGTAGTACTTTTACATTGTTTTCCTTGAGGAACTGGGTTACAGATTTTGCTCTATGGCAGGGAGCACTGTCATGCATGAACACAAAATCACCATTTGGAAACAATTCTTTACTTTGCGGAAATAGTCTTGTTTCTAATACACTTTTATACTGTTTCTGCTCCATAGATCCCACGACTATGTATAATCTTCCAGGTCCATAGACAGACATACAGCTCCAGACCATTTTTATGTTGGGTGCTTTACTCTTTGATCAACACACTGAGGGGAAAATGCTTCTTTATCTCTCCTCCTCACATATTGGCTGTTCTCTTCACATACTTCAAACATGGATTCATGTGAGAAAATTACCTGAAACAATAAAAACCTCTATTAATATTAAACAGTTTTAAAATTGGTCAAAGATAGTATAACAAAACCAGCAATGAGAGAAACAAAGTTTAGGCTGTTTATTTCATTTCCATAAAATTTATATGTACATATTTTAATTTTATGCTATATACAATTTTCATACTATTTACCTTTCTCCAAAATTCCACTGGAGTTTCTGCATCTCTTTGGCCCATTCTAAACGTTTTTTTTTGCTTTTTTTTGCCATTGCAGGTTTCAGTTTAGCGTTTTTACGAGGCCTGCGTGCTGGTAAACCTGCTTCACATAATCTGCGAACTACTCAGGCTAATATTTCTGTACTGTACTGCTTTAGTTGATTACTGAGGTCTTTGCCGGTTGCTCTTCTATTTTGTTTTGCCACCTGCACAAGTTTTCTTTGCATCCTTGGTGATAGCTTTCTTTTCCTCCCGCATTTTCCATCCCTTTGTGAGGTCAACGTCTCACCGAATGTTAAAGCTTGATTAATGCGACTAACAGATTTTTGTGAAATACACAATTTCTTAGCTATTTCACGTTGTGAATAAAGGGTTTCCTTCAAAAGACTCACTTACAGCTACTTTCCTTGGGGATAAGTCAGCAGTTGTACCCATAACCTCACTTTTGAATCAATGTGAATGCTAATGATAAGATACACGATGTTACCTGGCTTGAGATCAATTAATAATAAATACTGAGGATATATTAGCCATAAAACACAATAAAGGCAAATATTAACAATCTTCAGTTATGAAAGGGTAGAGCCAGAATGAAAAATTCAATGCCATAGCCGGGATTTGAACCACGGATCTTCTGGTTCAAATCCTGGCTATGGCATTGAATTTTTCATTCTGGCTCTACCCTTTCATAGTGCGTCCTACACACGGCTAGTGTAAAAGATCAATTAATTTCCAATCTTCAGTTACTACATTCACCAAATGGAAGCAATATCACCAAGCAGTTGGATAAACAGACATGAAGAAAATGGCTGCTCTTAATTCAGAGCTACCACCATATTACTATAAGTAAAAGAAAAATCCCCCAGCTATTTTTAAGAGAGAAATGTCATTTATTATGCTTCATATTATAGCAAGGAAAAGAATTACGACAAATTGAAATAGGTTACGGCGGTAAATAACTATTATGTTGAATGTTAAACTGAAGCAAAGTAAAAAAAAAAAAAAAAAAAAAAAAAAAAAAAAAAAAAAAAAAATGAATGAATGAGTTTAATAATTTGTGCACGTCTGTATATTAATAAAAACTGACAGTAAACGAGATATAGACTCCATCTCTAGGAGTCATATGTATGAAAAGGGTGGAGATGAAGTAGAAGCTAGTGGTACAAGCTTGCTGAATCCACGATTAATTGATTATTTTTAACACTCCATGACATTTAATACTTTGGGGTATGAACCTAGAGGATTTAAAGCATGCTATCCTAGCACAAATGTCAGAGCTGAATTTGGAAGATGACGATATCATGCCAACATTTTCATTCAAAGACAGAACCGAGAAAAGTATTTCGATAATTGAAGTTAACGCTGAAATTGGGAAGAAGCTGAAAGGTAGAAAACTTAAGGTAGGGTGGAATGTGTGCGGTCATGATTACTATATTAAAATTAATAGATGCTGTAAGTGTAATAGATATAATCATTGGGCTAATAAATGCAGTGGGGTACTGACGTGCCCACTCTGTGCTCAAAACCATTCATTCTATGAGAGAATGTTTAGCGCAAAGTAATCAACACCGATGCATTAAGTGTGTAAATTTCAATAAACATAACACAAAAGATCGTGTGAATTAAAGGCACTCATCACTTGACAAAAATTATAAGCAGTATCAAATGAAGGTGAAAAACTACCTAGAACATATATATTTCTAATATAGAAGACAAACATCAACAACCAAGTAACGGAGGAAAATCAAAACACATAACAATGCGCTAATGTACATTCCAGAGCCGCAACATGTAATCTAGTTTAGTTAATTAGTGCACAGAATATTGATTTGACCGTTACCCAGGAACCATACATAATTAATAACCAACTTGCAGGAATTCCAAAGAAGTTCAGAACCTATACTGATGAAAATAGCAATCATTGTTAATAACCGCGGGACGGATACAATAATGCTAAACCAGCTGTCAGATGCGGACTGTGTGGTAGTGGAAGTCAGATTACAAAAAATTCAATCCTATCCTATCAGTAAATATTTCGATATTAATAAAGATATGGATGAAGATACGAGGAAATTAGACATTTTAATAAATTTTAGCAAAGGTAAAGGTTTACTTATTGAGCCGATACTAATGAACGAAGTCACATGTCGTTTGGCAGTCAAACCAATACCCGCGGAAGGAAGCTGGAGGAATACCGCATTGCTAGCAACTTGTTTATTAACAGTGAAGATAACGGCATACTAACGTTTGAAACAGCAAGAGGAAAAAGTCGTGCAGATTTAACAATCTCTGACAACATGATGGTCCGTCATGGAGCAGTGGTGATTATAATAAAATAATAACATCCCAGATAGTATCTGAATCATTCCTAACCAGCAGACTAGCGGAGGGATAAAATACATAGTAAGCAAGGAAAATTATCCAAAGTTAGACTCCATCGTGATAGACAAGATAACCAAGTTTCAGTTAGCATCAAAGAATAAAAGAAATACAAGATGAAGAAATTAGCAACAATATTATTAACAGAATGGATACTGAAGACTTAATCTCTAACTTATTTTCAAGTATAAAATCTGCATACAACAGTACCTCCAAAATTTCAACAGGCAGGAAATCACCATCCAAAGTAACAACAGTGCTATGGTGGAGCGGCCAACTAGCAATACACTGCAAAAAGTAAATGTGATGAGAAGACGCTACCTGAGAACGCAAAACAATGAAAATTTAAGACTTCAAAGGAAAACACAGTACACAAAAGAGAAACGATTATATCAATCACATATACAACAGAAGGAAGCTAGATCATGGAAAAAATTCTGTTCTACAACTGGTTCCAATCCATGGAAATCGGCTTCCAGGGTATCCGCTGGGAAAATACGAGACCAAAGCACGCTCCCAACAATAAAAAATAAAGTGGAACATTTACTGAAGATATGGAAAGCACATTGGAATATATACTAGATTATTTTGTTGCAGATTATATCAAAGAAAGTGATAATGATTATTAAAGAGAAATAAGGCAAAACAGTCCAGAATCTTCTGACGAGAATGATGACAGAATCGTTCTGGAAAGGAAGTACTTACTGCCATAAAAAGATTCAATCCAAAGAAAGCCCCTGGTCAGGATGGGATTAGCAGTGAGATCCTTTTAAGAGCATTTGAGCTATTTCCTAACTTTATAACGATATTGTATAAGAACTGTATAGTGAAGGGCTACTTTCCAAAAATATGGAAAAGAACAATAATTATATCAATTACCAAACCAGGTAAATAGCATAACACAGACCTTACCAAATCAGACCAATAAGCCCAATTATTTTAGGAGGGAAAGTACTTTAAAAGTTCCTCATCAGTTCTAATGGTATGATTTTACGCCACAAAAAGGAACAGTGGATGCTGTAATAGATGTGAAAAACTTCATTTTACAAACGAAAAAGGAAAAGAAGTGTGTAACTATGGTCAACCTAAATGTAAGATGTGCATTTGATGCGGACTGGTGGCCAAGTGTTCTAAAAACTTTAAAAGAATTGAGATGTCCTAAAATCTATATAACTTGACACAAAGCTACTCCAGTGATAGACATGCCACTGTACAGACAAATTCTTACAAAGTGGCAAAGAATAACAAGCAAGGTCCACAGGGATCATACTGTGGGCCAGGCTTTTGGAATGCGATGTACAATTCTTTGTTAAACCTAAAGATGTCAATAAACTCTCACATCGTTGCTTTTGCAGATGATTTAATAGTCTTGATTAAAGCAGATACACGAATAGAAGCAAAATATTATGCCAACTCATATATATATATATATATATATATATATAAAATTCATAATTGGGCTACCAGCACCAACACCAACACCAGCACCAGCACCACTACCAACAACAATAATAATGCATTTAAACCAGCGTGCCCCAATGGAACAGAAACATTAATTTTGAATGGAAAAGCAGATATCGAAAATACAGAAAAAGAAGAACGTAAAATTATTAGAAAAATTGTAGGTCCACAAGTCTTAAGTGAAGAGTGCAAACTTCCAAGTAAAAGGGAAATAAAACAATATTGAGACATTTATAGTGATACTAAGAAACAAAGGTTTATGGAGATATTAAAACAATTGATTGCAAATAGACTCAAAAAACAAATTATAGACTTTTACCAAAATTTAAGTAGCGCACAAGCAGACAACGTAAATTGGATTTGTCTAGTAAAAAGTGATGTAAAACTGACAGAAATCACTCAAGTCGATATCTTAAAGAGGGACGTCGTAAGAAACAAGGTGCAGAATTGGCAAGATGACCCAGAGGACAAACCAAAGAAAGACGAACAACGTGGACAGGCGAGAGAAGGAAAGCCCGCAGAAAAAGAATGAGAGAACTTTGGATTCACAGAAGAGCTAAGAGATCTCTAAGTACTTTGCGAGTCTTCTGTGGGCTCCTTTGCACACTCATATAGTATAAAGTACAATATGTATAATGTATATAATATGCAATATATGTATATATAATATTATGTATAATATGTAATGGTAACAACTATAAACCAGAAATAACATTAACCAACAACAGAAAACAACAGTAATAAGAAACGAACAGATGGCAATGACACATTAGTGTCCTCATCTTGTCATGGTTTCTGTCACATCAGTTTACAACGTGGAGTCCGTAAGGGTAGGCAATAACGTGGTAAAGAGGCGTGACTTTATTCACTCGAAAATAAAGAATCTGTAACTAAAGCTGATGACGCTCTAATTCTTTTCTCTGTTTGCACAGTTCTTCGCTAATATGGTGTACACTCGCAAGTTTACTCCTGGGAAGTGCGTCTCACCGCGCACTTCGCTGAAAATCAGCAGGAGCAGGGGAAAGTTAGCTGTGCGTTTAGTCGAAGTTTCCGGTGGCGTCCTTCAACTATTCTAAATCGCGAAGGAATATCTGCTTACGTCAAACACTTGGCAGTTGGGCCATCTGATATTTAATGGGATGTCTCATAAATTCTGTTGCTTTATTTTTGGCTTTATTTCTTTTTAAGTGAAGGCTTTGCGTTTTAGATATTCGATAGGGAGTTATTTGCTCCACAAAATAGTGTGTTAAGTTTGCGTGTATGTATACATACACACATATATATGTATATATATATCTTCAGGTCAATAAAAAGAATGTCAACTCGAAGACAAAGAGCATTTCCGGTCGTGGTTTCAAACTCGAAAGAGAGCGATGGGTTATTTCGTACTTAAAAATTCGTAGCATGGCTACTTCGGAAGGAAACCGAAGCCGGTGATCCAGTGTCGTAGATTTACGAAACGTAAAAAAAAAAAAAAAAAAAAAAAAAAAAAAAAAGTCAAGCCTGATTAAGAATCTTTAGTTCAAAATTAAGTCTCTAACGCCCAATACAGAATGAGACTCCGAGAACCACTGCAATTAGGAGAGTGTCAATAAATAAAAACTCAGTATCAAGACAATTTTATGACAATATCTTACCCAGTACACTTTTCACTTAAGTTAATTCGGTAGCATTTTCCTGGCTCCCATAATACGAGCGCTGTTCAATAAAGAATGATCATAATTTTTTACGGTCATAATTTTTCGTGCTAAAATTCAATCTTATTATATTCTGTTAGCTTAATGTAAAACAAACAAGCTGTAGTAGTTTCATTGTTGGTACTCCTGATTCCCTCCTGTGAGAACCAGGCAAGTTCAGACATATTCAGTATCGCCTACCGCTGCAATGGAAGTAACATGCAGTTAAAGTTGATGTTAGAGGAAGATCCTGAGTTTCTTTCAAACGTAATCACTGCTAAAGAAACTTGGGTAGGTACATCATTTTCATCCTGAGAGAAAACATCAAATCTCAGTGTGGAAATCTCCGTCATCACCAACCTCCAAAAAAGCAAAAGTGGTTGCTTCCGCTGGGAAAGTTATGGTCATCTCATTCTTTGATATTCATGTAATAGTTTATCAGTATGTTGTACCTGCGCACACATCAGTAACTGAACTATACTACAGGGATGTCCTGAAAACATTGCAAGTCCATATCAGGCGCAAAAGGCCACATTTCCGTGAAGCAGGCTGGATGCTGCATCACGATTAATGCGCGGCCACATAATGCCAAAGTTGTTGCTGAATATCTTGCAAAAATCAACGTGAAGTGCATCCCTCACCCTCCCTATAGTCCACATTTATCCCCTTGTGACCTTTTTTTATTCCCTAACTTCAAGAAACGCCTTCATGGGAGGCATTATCCATTATCAGAAGTAGTGGTGAAGGCTGCGGTGCCCGCCTCGGTAGCGTGGTAGTAGAGTGTCTGCCTCACGTTCAAGAGGTCCCGAGTTCGAATCTCGGTCAGGGTGAGTTACCTGGATAAGGTTTTTCCGGGGGTTTCCATTATCCTGAAAGACGAATGTTGGGTAACTCTAAGCTCTATGGATCCTGGGCTCATTTGAGCATCATTTCGCTTTTTCCATTCATCGTCCGATATGACTTAACGTTGGAGGACGTAAATTTACAAAAAGAAAAAAAAAGGCTGCGGAGGCGATTTTGAAGGATCTCTCAAAAATTGTCCCCGGCATGTCTTTGAAGACTGACAGAAACGCTGGGAGAAGTGCATCGCATTCAGGAGAGACTATCTTGAGAACAACCATCGAAATTATGAAGGTGAGTAGAGCTACATTGTCAAAAAAAAGTGATCATTCTTTATTGAACAGTCCTCGTATTTCGGTTGTGTTTAACTGTGGAGGTAATTAATTGGAACGGTCCGTCTGCTATTATTGGCGCGCGCGCGCGCGCGTGTGTGTTATTTTTCGTTTCTACAAATGTTGTTGCTATTTATTATTATTATTATTATTATTATTATTATTATTATTATTATTATTATTATTATTATTATTATTATTATTATTATTATTATTATTATTATTATTATTATTATTAGTAGTAGTAGTAGTAGTAGTAGTGGTAGTGGTAGTGGTAGTGGTAGTGGTAGTGGTAGTAGTAGTAGTAGTAGTAGTAGTAGTAGTAGTAGTAGTAGTAGTAGTAGTAGTAGTAGTAGTAGTAGTAGTGGTGGTGGTGGTGGTGGTGGTGGTGGTGGTGGTGGTGGTGGTGGTGGTGGTGGTGGTGGTGGTGGTGGTGGTGGTGGTGGTGGTGGTGGTGGTGGTGGTGGTGGTGGTGGTGGTGGTGGTGGTGGTGGTGGTGGTGGTGGTGGTGGTGGTGGTGGTGGTGGTGGTGGTGGTGGTGGTGGTGGTGGTGGTGGTGGTGGTGGTGGTGGTGGTGGTGGTGGTGGTGGTGGTGGTGGTGGTGGTGGTGGTGGTGGTGGTGGTGGTGGTGGTGGTGGTGGTGGTGGTGGTGGTGGTGGTGGTGGTGGTGGTGGTGGTGGTGGTGGTGGTGGTGGTGGTGGTGGTGGTGGTGGTGGTGGTGGTGGTGGTGGTGGTGGTGGTGGTGGTGGTGGTGGTGGT
>CM060950.1:45282907-45427907 GCA_030765055.1 Mantis religiosa | reverse complement strand
TGTAATGGAGCGTAAAATATTTTAGACGCCGCCGCTATGAGTGAAAGAAGTTTTGGTAGTCAGCTTAAGGAACAGAGCACTCAAGATAGCTAAAAGAAGCCGTGGTCGCTAGAGCTTATGTCTCTATCGTTCTGCCACGTAAAACATCGCGGGTTCGAGTTATGTCTTTGTCATGGATGTTTATGTGTATCTGTGGAAAAATACAGAAAAGCTAAACATTAAATAACGTAAAAGTAAAAATGGCCAAAACAAGGATAAAGATTATATATATGAAATATTACTGTATGTATTATTTTATTTTTAAAAAAGGAAAACAGAAACTCTCTCTTAACTGTAGTTATCGATATTCTGTAACGTCAGTAACATAGTTGCTTATTTTTAAGGCAAGGCTATACTGAAAATTCGCCGAAAATGTTGAAAATCATGGAATTGTCTTTTTTTCGCATTTTTGGTAGCTTAGGGTTTATAGTAATAGATGACATGCTATTTTTATCATTTGCACCACTTTAGGCACTTTAAAGATACCTTTAACAGTCGTTAAAAGTAACAATCATGATTTTAAAATTTATTTTCTGAGAAACTTTTTTTTCTAACACTTTTCAGTATACAAAATGCCACACGCGTCAAAGTTTTCCATTTAACTTGGTGAAACTTCCAGAATAGGTCCATAATATGTAAATAAGAAACTTCACATTCCCCCTTTTTGTTAATGCTCATATTTTGAAAATTATATGGTGTTAAGTAATAAAATAAGTTAATGTTTTCAAAATTTTGAGAACTAATACGTGCAAAATATTTTAGAACATATGCTACAAAAGTATTCCAAAAAATAAGAATGTGGGTCTTTTAAAATTGCTCTGTACTAGCCAAAAATAAACATTCAACTTAAAATTTCAAATTTTTTTGACGCGTAGAACACTTTTAATTTTTACAATATCATCACAAAAAATAAAGCTTAAAATGATACTCTAATTATGTTGCTAAATTTTCATAATGATAGGTTTATTATCATAGAATTGGAATCTTCAGTGTAGCCTTGCCTTAAGGAACATACTTGCTTATAAATTTTAATGAAAGCATATTGGTTTCTTAATTCGTTAAAATTAGTTGTATAGAAATAGATTATTGTGCTTAAATGGCATGCATCTGTGTACGGTAACATTTCACTCAAATTTGTAAACAGTTTTTGTGATAAATATCCTGAAGTTGGCAGTTTTAACGTTGGCGGCATAAGGAGCTTAATCTCTGCTTAATATTAGGTTTTATTTTATTTCTCTGATATATTTATTATTTCTTCAGTCATTTTTTGATAAATTCAAAGCGCTTGATTTTTCACCAGAATATTCGTAGGTTTGCTTATTGACAAATTGGTCTCTTTTTAGTATTTACTATGTTTTTCCTCAGATTAACTTTCAATTTTGCAGTTTTTATTCTTTATGTTAGTGTTTTTCTGAAATTATTTTATGAATTCATTGAAGTTTAAGTTATTGCAGCTTTTTTGTATATTGTAACCAATAGTGGTCCGAACTATAAAGCCCGGGCCTTAAAGTACTTACAGTATAGTAAGTTGCCATTAAGGTAGTTGTCTCATGTGTTTATGAGAACTCCTAGTAGTTTACCGGGAGAAACACGAGTCATTTGGAGAATTTAATGTCATGTTGGCACGTTGGCCATAGTAGCTTAAATGGTTAGAGCGGCTGGACGGAAACCAGAAGATCCGTGGTTCAAATCCCGGCTATGGCATTGAATTTTTCGGTCTGGCTCTACCCTTTCATAGTGCGTCCTACACACGGCTAGTGGGACAGAACAATTAATTTCCATTTAAATTAAAACTGTTGAAAAATGTTCCATTTGGTAGTCTAGGGCTCGGGGATTTTTTAAAACTCCTCGCGTCGGGTCCTGGGAAGATGATGAACTTAACCTACTTTTCGTTCTTGTAAACACACACACACACACACACACACACACACACACACACACACACACACACACACACACACACACACACACACACACACACACACACACACACACACACACACACACACACACACACACACACACACACACACACACACACACACACACACACACACACACACACACACACACACACACACACACACACACACACACACACACACACACACACACACACACACACACACACACACACACACACACACACACACACACACACACACACACACACACACACACACACACACACACACACACACACA
Organism: Mantis religiosa; assembly: GCA_030765055.1. NCBI lineage: Eukaryota > Metazoa > Arthropoda > Insecta > Mantodea > Mantidae > Mantis > Mantis religiosa. The sequence goes on along the minus strand of CM060950.1, from coordinate 45,425,664 downwards.
CACACACACACACACACACACACACACACACACACACACACACACACACACACACACACACACACACACACACACACACACACACACACACACACACACACACACACACACACACACACACACACACACACACACACACACACACACACACACACACACACACACACACACACACACACACACACACACACACACACACACACACACACACACACACACACACACACACACACACACACACACACACACACACACACACACACACACACACACACACACACACACACACACACACACACACACACACACACACACACACACACACACACACACACACACACACACACACACACACACACACACACACACACACACACACACACACACACACACACACACACACACACACACACACACACACACACACACACACACACACACACACACACACACACACACACACACACACACACACACACACACACACACACACAACGCCTCGGTAGCGTAGATGCTAGCGTGTCTGCCTCTCGTTCAAGAGGTCCCCAGTTCGAATCTCGATCAGGCTGAGTTGCACCATTTCACCCAATTCATTCACCGTACAAATGACCTAACGTTGGAGGACATAAATTACCAAAACACACACACACACACACACACACACACACACACACACACACACACACACACACACGTACGCACACACCTTTTGTATTTTTTTTAGTGAAACACAAAACTTGTTTTTCTGGTAAAGGTGCGATATAGCAAACTTTATTTCCTACACACTGCAGAGAGAGAGAGGGAGAGAGAGAGGGAGAAAGAGAGGGAGAGAGAGAGTAAAAAGGCCAGTGCACTTTCTGTATCCTCAGGTATGGGTATAATAGTCTAAAATCGGTCTCAAATTAGAACCAACCTGTTGTAGACATTGGTGGATACATATTCTATGAACTTGCCTAAATTTGCGTCCACAAATCAGCGGTCTAAGAGCTTTCTGTTACAGTATTTCTTGTCTCTTTGTTCCCTATTTTGTTTAATATTTTCGTAAAACGTGATTACTAATTGTAAAAACTATTATTAAATTGTAATTGTTATTCCTATCAGTAGAAACACCGGTAACCTCATCCCACTGCCAGAATTTTCTAAAAATGAGATGGCTCTCCATTCGTATTTTATGGGCACAAATGATTGTCTTTACGTGCCTATGAACCTCTTTTTGATTTGTATGCTAAAGTAGATCTTAGTGCAACTTCATTGATAGTGACATTTCGATTGCATTTTGTCGATGTTACCAGGGGCTAGCAAAGTACAGGATTGTTGTCCTTTTGTATTTTAGCTCGCGCCGGAAATAGTCCTGCATAATGCGCAGGTCATCCTTTAGCACGTGTCGGAGAAATGCGTAGGTTGCCGATCTGTGTTTCTCCGTAAATCCGCCCCCTTCCCTGTGAATGGGCGTACCCTTTTTTAAATGCTGGGACGTTCCCATGGAAACGCCACTGCTCCAAATAACAACTAGTTCTAAAGCTCAATAGCAATTAATTGGCTGTCTGCTTTTAAGTAAACGATAGTACTTGACAACCGTGCAATTTATGCACGCACGGACGCATACACCGGAGGCTCTCTCACGGTTGGAATATATGAGTGAATAAATGGATTAATTAGTCTGATCCTCTCTCCAGACACTAAAGCTCAGCATCCAATGGATCGATGGTGACCTTGTAGCTAACGCTCTTAAACATACATCTATACCCACAGTGGTTGGAAAAGGTTTATTTTATAATAATGATAATAATAAATATTTATAAATTAATAATATATATTATAATTATTATTAATTAATATTAAATTAATATTAATTATTATTATTATTATTATTATTATTATTATTATTATTATTATTATTATTATTATTATTATTATTATTATTATTATTATTATTATTATTATTATTATTATTATTATTATTATTATTATTATTATTATTATTATTATTATTATTATTATTATTATTATTATTATTATTATTATTATTATTATTATTATTATTATTATTATTATTATTATTATTATTATTATTATTATTATTATTATTATTATTATTATTATTATTATTATTATTATTATTATTATTATTATTATTATTATTATTATTATTATTTTCACAGTGTGATTGCAGTCAGCATCCGTGCCATATCACTGATACAATTTTTAATGGGTGGCGCCCAGTTCCACGTTGGTGCTATTGTTCGAAGCAAATAGTGTTTAGCTCAGGGTTGAACAGTGAGGTTTCTCTCAGGGTATGCGTGAGTATGTATGGTTTTAATGACACTGGAATGCCCGTTTCAAAGTGGTTTAATGTCTGCTTCTTTTTATCATGACATTAAACTCGAAGTTGCCGACCAAGGGCTACCAATATCACTGTTTAAAGCTACTATATGTGAAATGCTTTTTAATCGATAAAACTTAATTGGTTCTTCACGTATATATGAACCGACAAATATCTTCTCTCATCGCTTCTGGTCTGCCCTCGACCAAGACAGAAGAAGAGGACTGCCCTAATCGGCTCCCAGCCACTAACTGAATGCCCACAGCTGAACGTGGGTGTGCGTAACTTTCACTTTCTCGAAGCCCTTTATTCAACCAAATATTCCCTTTGTGACTATTTTGTCATGCCATTATGAAGGGTCCGAAGAATACCCTATTCAAACAAAGTCAAGTGCTACCCTTTAGAGCTCTGCTAAGGACACTGTTTCTTACGTTTCTTTTGTTAAAACAAGTATTCACCCCAACTGCTATTCGACTCAAGTGCACCTGCACGCGTTGTAACAAAGAACCAACATTCCTTTGAAATCCATCATGATTCTTTACTTATGGCAATCCTTTAATTTCGGTATCATCACTGTAAAATATTTTAGATGGGCCGATAAGCTACGTTCTGGTCAAATCCTACAGTATAAAGCTCTGTATACGGAAAACAACCAAAAGGCTACCTAAGGCGCGCTCATCTGAAAGTGTATTACGCCATTCTGTCTGGCTGCGTTACCAAAAATTCGGTTCTGCTAATAATTCCGAGGCCTTTTCGGAGATGTTGCCGGGCAACGTGGCGTTCCATATCAATGTGCGTGAAAACCCTAAGTGGGGTGCTTGTTATTGCTAACGGAAGGTAATACGATTTTGTGATCACACCGTGCAGCAGTTCGCATCTGAGAACACGTACAGTGGGTGCGTTGTTTCAAATGAAAGAACGTTGCTAGAGCGATGCAAGGAATAATAATATAGCTTTATTTTATTTTGTTTTAAGGTTTTGCGTGTAATATTGCGCAGTACAGTATTAGGTGTAAAATTGTGATTAATGTCATTTTACTGGCACAGTTCGGACTGACCGCCGCCGTTGCTCCTCAACTACTCGCGTGCTAGTGTTGTTAACCTTAAGATTTGACTCTTGCTTTAAAAAGCGACTTAAAGGTGCGACGTGATAAGGGGCTTTGATATGAAGAGTGAGTGGAAGACATGCGTTTTAAGGTAAAATTAGTTCAGTGTAATTCATTGTAAGGTATACATTTGCTTGGCAAAATTACCCAAAGGGGGGGGGGGGGGATACAGAAGAAGACAAAAAGCAAACCAAACCTGTTTTAAAACTTCAGCAATCGTATGTAAACTTCGACTGATGAAGTTTTTAAAACAGGTTCATTTACAAATAATTTGCTAATTATAATTCAGTAACAATAACCAGCTCCTTACATTTATCGGAAATATTATAGGTATATGAGTGAACTTACAAAAATGTATCATTTTTTGTCTTTCAGATGTTTTGTCGTTGGAGGCTTCTATAACTTGAGAAAAACGAAATGTAACATGTCCGATCTTCTCTTCCCTGCCAGTAATTTTGTTTGTAAGTTTTCTTAGTGGGAAGTTGTGCGTGGGTTCGGTACGAGACAAGAAATACCGTTAAAAGTTAGAGCTGAATACAGAATAGTTGTCGCAAAATTTTGGAACGTTCGAGTTTGGGCCTAATGTGAAAATAAAGAAAAAAGTTTACATAGCCACCACTTTAACCTGGTGTCTGGTGGGTAAATATGGACGTATACTGTCTTTGTCTTCCTCCGCTCCGCTCCACCGCGTCTGTCCGCAGCTTGTCGTGGTGCGCAAATTTTTTAAACGCCGCCGCTGAGTGAAAGCAAATTAAGTAGATTATGGAGCAGAAACTTCAAGATGGCTGAAAGTAGCCGTAGTCGCTGAGCGTATGTCCGTGGATTTCTGCCGCATAGTTGTTCGCGGGTTCGAGTCCGGCCTTTGGCACGGATGTTTATGTGAACCTTTGTAAAATACGGTAAAGCAATGTATTAAAAACGGAAAAGTAAAAGTCAATAACATAGTTGCTTATTTCTAAAGAACACAAGTACTTATTAATTTTAATGAAGGGATGGTATAATTAAAGCATATTCGTTCCTTAATTAGTAGTAATAAGTTGCAAAAGTAGATCAGTGTATTTAAGCAGCATGCATCTATGTACTGTAACATTTCAGTCAGATTCGGAAAAGTTTTTGTGATAATAATCCTGAAGTTAGCAGATGTAACAGTAACTGGATAAGGAGCTTACATTCTCCTGAATATTAGGATTCATTTTATTTCTCTAATATATTTATTACTTTAGACATTCTTTTGTTAATTTCAAAGCACGTTATTTTTCCACTGAAATATTTGTAGGCTTGCTTATTGAACGCCCTTTTCTTTTCCTCAGATTAACATACAATATTGCACTTTTTACATTAGTGCTTTTCTGAAATCATTTTAACATTTCAATGAAGTTTAAGGTATTGGTGGAAGCAGTTTGCATTCGAATATGTATGCAAAGACTTTGCATTCCTGTAGTGTGTAATGGATATTTAAAATAATCTTAAGAGTTTTTGTCCCACGACTTTCCCTACACTTGTATGAACTTAATTCACAAACGCTTAATCCTCCCTGTACTTCAATTATCCGTGATAAACATTTGTAGAAATTATATTATTGCTGATTTTCTTGTAGATACAAGGAGAATATGCAAATACTGTAGGCCTTAAGCGATAGTCACATTTTTAAGAGCTGATCGCTAAGATGTCCTCTTGAGACTGCGTATTCCTTGCATGTCCAAGTGATTTCTACCTGACACTTCCTAAGCTCAAACCGGTAACAAGGAATACATCGGAAATTGTTAATTCCCTTTATGAACTATAAATATGCCATAAATGTTGTGCTTTAACGAAAGCTGCCTTTTGTGTACTAAGCTTTTGTCTATGTGTTCCCATTTGCGAGTTATATTAAAGTCATTCAGAACTTAAAATACTTTTTAGAACAGGGGAAGACAAGTAGTGGCGGTGTGACGTCAGCTCCGCCAGCTCTCACCGCCAAATATGCTCCGGAACGAAAGGCAGTTAGCGTGTGACGTCACTGCGCTGATTACTGCTGTCGAAGGGAAAGGAATAGTTTGATGTGTGCGGGTATGAAAGACAAGAAACGTATTGGTTGTTAATAATATGTGCAACTTACATCTTGGCTGTTGTAATATTAATGCTGACTGATTTAATTACAAAATTGGTTACAGTTTATAAACAATTACATTTTCGCTGTATGCTATGAGAAAATATATAAAACTTCAACTCGTAGATGATCTGAACGTCACGCGTGTTATAAAGTAAATAAAATAAAACATAAAGTATTCTTCTCTGCAAATTAGAGGAGACCCATTCAGAACAAAATTAGGTGGATATTTTCCGACACCTTGTGTTTCGTTTTTGTTTAACTAGTTTATTAATGTCAGGACGTAATGTCTGGGAAATCTGTAATCGAAGGTTGCATGTTGTATTGTGATACGACAAGGTACTTCGGGGTTTGGACTTAGAACAGTTTCATAGCAGAAACTGTTTTTTCGCACACATATGTCGAGCCAAACATATATACAATTCGAAAATCTGGTTTGGGGGACATTCTTGTAAAAATCAGCCAAGTCTTTCTTGTGTGTATATTTGTCCAATAAATCGTCGCATTGTAAATTTAACAGTTCCATTAGGTACGTGGCAGCTACATTGTTGTCATCGAGTGCGGTACACCTGACTGAATCGCCAGATTCTCTACTCACAGCGCCATTTATGTAGGCAACTTGGTGCTACACGACTCTTGCCTAACGTTACACGCATTACAGGCCTCGCTCCCGACTGAAATACGTCACAACTCTTGAAGCTGTCTTCCTGTTTTAGAACTTTCCGCGAAAATTTAAGATACGCATTTCACTTTTTATATGAAAATATCTTAAGCATATGGTTTGTATTTAAAATCGTTAGAAACATTTTTGAGAAAATCAAAATTGTCGAAAAGTGTTCCATCAGGTAGTCTGGGGTGGGGGATTTTGTTGTAAATCTTCGTGTTGGATCCTGGGAAAATGCTGAGCTTAACATACTTTTTGAGTTTGAGTTACGCTTTACACACAACGACACACAAACGCACACGCACGCACACGCACACGCAAACACGCACGTAGACACAGCCCCGTTTTTTTCTTTTTTCCTTTTTACCTCAGAGAGACAGAATGTGCTTTTCTGGTAGGACTGCGATATAGCAATATTTAATTGAATACAGTACCTTTGCTTCCTACATGCAGCATCCAGAATAAAAAGGCTGATATCTTTAGCCATAGGTATAACAGTCTATAATCTGTCTCAAATTAGTGCGAAACTGTAGTAAACATATTGGTGGAAACCTCCTTTATGTACGTGCCTAAATATCCGTCCACTATTCAGCAGCTTTCTGTTGCAGTAGTTCTTGTCTGGTTTTTTTCTCCCATATGTTTAAAACAGGATAGTTCTAATTTGAGACAGGCGATATAAATTAGCCACTTGATTTCTTCAAAGAAGTGTTTCTAGATTTTAATGACATTGAGCTCTCGACGAAAAGAAATCACTCAGCCCAACAGGACGAAGAAGTAGTAAGCCGTAAAGGTAATGCATGCCTTCCGTTTTGTTTTGGTGGAGCCTTGTACTATCTTTCAAGAAAGTAAATGTACACTTTCCGCAGGTCAGTATCACTAGTGTCGTGGTCGGCATTTTAACCTGATACTCACTTCGAAGATTTCCAAGGCTACATTAACCCAGTATAACAAAAGATTGAGTATATATCACAAAGTAAGTAATAATTCTCTTGCAGTTGAGATATTAACTACATGGCGTTGGAAAATGTGCAAGAAAACGGAAAACACGTGGAATTATGATTTTAACAGAGCCAATCTATATTGTATATCAAACAAGCTTCCTCAAGTCCTCACGTAGCTCAATGACAGAGAGCACGGGCTGTGATAAATATTACCAGGGTTCATAGTTCATAGTTCGAGGGTTCATGTTTTTTATTCCAGATTTTTAATTTGTTAGATTAAGTAACGAACCAATTTGCAACTGTTCTCTTGAGGTAAGCTGTTACTAATGGCATTGGAGAATTAGGAAGAAGACGAATGCCGGGAAGAATGACGGCTTAATAGAGCCAACATCTTGTTGTATATAACCTACTACAAACACATGTTATCGTAGCTCAGTGGCAAAATACATGCTGTCACGGAGCCGAGGATTCATGGTTCGAAACCTAGTATGTAGTTTTAATTTTTTCCAATGTTTTTACTTTGTAAGACACCGTAACGAATAAAATTATACTTTCTCTCTTGCGAATAAGTTAATAACATGTTTTCGAAAAGAATGCCAGAAGTTTCCAGAAGGTTGAATGATAATTTTAATGGAGCCAACTCCTAAACGCTGTATACCATCCATCTGTTCTAAGAATAAGCTAATATATATATATATATATATATATATATATATATATATATATATATATATATATATATATATATATATATGTGTGTGTGTGTGTGTAATAACATGAAATTGAATAATTCTCATCTTGAGAAAAACAAACATAGAGCTGCAATGTAACTGTATAATCCAGTGGAGTATAAGACATAAAACTGAAAAGATATTCTATGCAACAGTAGTTACAAATAGCCATTATTAGGAATTACAAAAGGAAAACGATATCCAAAGATAATGTTGCTTAGGAAACAAAGTAAAACACTGTCATTTCTTCATGAAGCCAGCGTCATACATTAACAAATGAATTACATTATGAAATATTTGAGATTTATAGAAAACGTACTTTCGCAAGAATAAGCAATGATTTTTTAAAACAAAGAATGAAAAAAAGAAACGAAATCTTGTGATTTAGAACCTGGTGTAATCGCCCCCAGCTATGATTACATCATTTAATCTTTCGTGCATATTTGCAACCAATACAGAACACTGGTTTGGATTCCGCTGATAATGTTGCCATAGCTCCATCACGTGAGCAACCAAATTTTCTTGAACCCTGTCTGGTCGACGTTCTTCCATTCTTTCATCATGAAGGCCCATATATGTTCAATGGGGTTTAGATCGGGAGACTTTGGTGGCTAATCCATACAGATTATTTCTGGTTGCCTCGTTAGCCAATCCTGGGTGATATTTGCAGTATGCACACCACTGTTGTCGTGCATAAATATATACTGTTCTTTCCTGGAAACCTAGTACGAAGGGATGGTAGCAAAGTGTTTTCGAGAATGTCTACATAGACTGCACTGGTCATTCTCTCTGGCACTTGAATTAACTCCCCTGGACCTGATGCTGTCATGTAGACCCAAACTGTGCTGAAACTCTTCCAGAATATGCTGCTCGAACGACGTGTTGAGGTTCGTATCTAGTTCCTCGTGGACTATACAGACATAGGGTCCCTTGCTGGTCGGATCGAAATACCTTCTCTTCACTCCAGATTACCAGGTCCCAATAAGCCTGAGGAAGGTCGCAATTACGCTGTGCCCATTGTAATCGTCTTGCAGTGGCAGGACAATGTGATGCAATACTAGCATCCTTGAGTCGTTGGCGTATGGTTTCATATGAGCAACCATACTCAACTGCTTTGTCCAGAAAGATGGACCTGTGTCTTAAAGGCTGGTTTGCTCACATCTGCTACCAGGGCTTCATCTTGAACAAGCTTTGTTGCACGAGGCCTACCTGAACGCCTGCGTGATTTGGCCCATTCTACTTCTCCGTCATGATACATGTCCAGCCACTGCTCCACTGTTCTTCGGTCGCAACTCAGTTCTCTGGCAATTTGTGAAGCGTTTTCACCATGAGAAGCACGGCCTATAACTTCACCCTTTTAAGCTGCAGTCAGCTCCACACAACCTCGTGGACGTGGCATTCTATTGCACTACGATGAAGTCCTAGTGAAAGATACAATTGCAGTGCATTACTTCCAGCAATATTTTGCACATGCGCAAGAAATACAAGGCGCATGTTGAGGGTTCGAACCGCAAATCATCAGTTTACTTGACACAGCGTGCGTTTTACCACTGAGCTACGCCAACAGATATAATAGCGCTGGTTATATACAATATATGCCTGTTGGTTCTATTAAAATCGCCATTCCATGTGTTTTCCAATTTCTTTGGTATTCTGCAATGTTATTTAGTAACAGTTTAGCTACAAAAGAACAGTTGTAAAATAGTTCGTTACTGCGTCCAAAAAACTAAGAACTTTGGAGTTTAAAATTATGCCCACGTGTTAGTGTTCGAACCTTGAAGCATGGTCTCGCTTATCTCAGCCCACGTTTTGCTCCTGAGCTACGAGAGCACTTAAGGTAGGTTCCCTTATATATATAACACACACACACAAACACACACACACACACACACACACACACACACACACACACACACACACACACACACACACACACACATATTGGTTCTGTTAAAATCATAATTTCACGTGTTTTCCGCTTTCTTGCACATTTTCCAACACCATGTAGTTAATAGTTCAGCTGCAAGATAATTAGTTCTTACTTTGTGATAAATACTCAATCTTTTGTTATACTGGGTTAATATAGCCTTAGAAATCTTCGAAGTGAGTAACAGTTTAAAATGGCGACCACGACACTTATACATCTACGAACATGACCGATTTAGTTTTCATACCACCTAGTCATGGAACGTCTGAGTGATAACGACCCGCGGAAAGTGTACATTTACTTTCTTGAAAGATAGTACTGTGCCACGGATTGCGGCCGGGTTCGATGTCACACTTGGTGGTTGCGAATTTCAAGGTCCCGGGTATAAGAGCGGTGCTCACTCAGAATCGTGAGGAAATTGAGGAAAATACGATTGGTACCGCACCCAGTTCTGGAAAGCCAAGTTTCCTGTTAAGGTGCCGAAATATGGACTCCATCTCCTTCTCGTATTGGTTGGATGATCGCCCACCTCTGCCTTGTGCATGTGGGCGTGAGGCCAGGAGTCGGGTTCTGAGACTCAGGCCAACTTTGAGCTGTTACGACATAGGTTTACTTTTACTTTACATTCTGAGTGTAGAAAAATATTTATGAAAGTAATTGCATTAGAATTGAAAGAGAGGGCTGTGGTGAGGAATCTAGGATGTTTTGCACAGTAAAAATATATTGTGTCAAGGAATGCAAGAGCTACTGCTCATTTATGGGTTTCAAAATGAGCAACCAAAAGAATTCGCAAACAGGTGTAGGATTTAACAGTGAATGGTGAAAAGAATGATGATCTTACGATCATAAGAAATCGAGATCTGCACATTCTGTAATGGATGTGTATGACTTTGATAAGCTGTGATTCGGAGAACTATACATCACTTTGAAATTGACGAGAAGTTCGTTCCTTCTATAAATAAATTGCAGTTCTGTGGAAAAACTTTTCCATGCAGACAAATTTCGCTATGGAAATTAATTACATGGGTAATTACATGAGTGCCCATCTGTGTAACGTAGGTGGTAGCGTTATGCCTCACGTTTAAGTGGTCCCCAGATTGAATTTCGGTCAGGGTGAGTTGACCAATAAAGTTTATTCCGGTATTTTCCCTTATCTTGAAAGATGAAAGTCGGGTGACGCTAAGCTGTATGGTCACTGTGCTCATTTCAGTATGATTCCACGAATAATTGGTGATTATTTTCATTGGTCGTCCTATATAAGGCTTGAGGTTGGAGAGCAATCTCATCTCTCTAATATTATCTTATTAGTGCGATCTCATATCGTGGCTACAGCTTTCATCTACTACACCGGCATGGCAACACTCGTACCTACTGAGATACTTACATGGAGAAGGTTGCCCCGACCATATTCCAATTTGTATGTCTTTTAGTTGGACATAGCAACCTGGTAGCTTGACGGTGGGCAAAATGCTGTCAGCAGGTGAAAAACAGAACCCGTCCCAGGAACATAATGGCCTTTTCCTTAGTGTGTGTACTAAGTGTTTCTTAGTGAGCGATGGTGTGAGAATGCAGACGGGAGTATTACAAGAATTTGCAGTTTTTGCTATATTTTGTGTTCTTTCAGGTAGTTTGAAAATACAAGTGAGGGAGAGATTTATAGGTATTACCTTGCTTCTGTGTTTAGTTATTTTCTATTCTTATTATAACTATTTTTCTGTTTATCAAAGGGGCAAAGGGTAAAACATTGCAGTCTGCGTTTAAAGTCCTGTTTTTTCCTCACCATGTATTCGATGACTACGACACGCTAAGAAACCGTAGAATAACAGTATGGGTTTTAGAATTACCGAACAAGAGTACTTGCTGCGACTGGTGTATCCCGTGTACCATTTATAGAATATTTGATGAGAAAATGAATGCCGATGCTTCAGGACTCCCAGAAAGAAACGGCCTAACAGGACATAAAAATTCTATCGATTCGTTTACTGCAACTATTATTAAGAGTAAAATTTACTGCTTATATTCTACGTTTATATTCCTAAGTTGTTAGATATCCCTAACATTTTGTTACAATAAAATTTAATCCACGGCGAAGTCGATACACATCAAACAATCTTGGGCAGAAATGTCTTTTATTAAAACCAAATATAGTATCAAGCTGTTTCATTTTTTAAACAGAAATGAATGTTGTAAGAACTACTACATACCCTATCGTTTACCTTGATGAAACAGTTTATGTTACAGGTAAGTAAGAAAAAAAAGTGTCGATATGTGAAAATCTGTTGGTAACTTTTCGCGTAATTCATTTCAGATTGTTTCTTTTGTTTCCAGGCAAAAACATAGATGATGATAAAGAAATGAGTTCCTCCGTTTTCTAGGATTGGTTTATTAACACTGTTCTTCCTAACACTGTTCTTCCGAACATTCCTAGGTGTTCTTAAAATCGTTATGAACAATTCACCGTATGGTGAACGTGCCAGCTAGGCTATTTGAGAAAACAGAAATGAAAATGCGGCTAAAAGAACATAAAATTGGATATATTGTAACTGGGTCTTCCGGGTAGGACCGCGTCTTTGATGTTCCTCTGGTCGACGTTTGGTCCGAACTATGTGGGGCTTCTTCAGGACTTCTTCCCTGACAGCTCTGTAGCAACTGTCGCTACGGAGCTGTCAGGGAATAAGTCATGAAGAAGCCCCACATAGTTGGGACGAAACGTCGACCAGAGGAACATCAAAGACGCGGTCCTACCCGGAAGACCCAGTTACAATGGACACCGGCCGCCGAAGCCTACGCACTGAACTGAACATTGGATATAATTCTAAAACAGCTAAACCGGCATGCGTGCAACTATTAAACTGAAAAAAAAAAGAAGCAGTTTTAAAAAGAACGAAATTGGTACAACCTACGTAATGGCATGTATATACTGTCTTACTTAAACCACGATATTGCTGCCAGTTTAAGTCTGCAGTAAGGATATAGGTTGCTGAGCACAATAGGTATAAAGTAAAAAAAAATAGTGTAAAATCAGTCTTCGAATAACCGCGGATAACTGGCCTGAAGCCCGTATATTAATGGAAAAATGTGACCATGTTATTGGAACCGGACGGGTTAAGGAAGGGGAGCGGTCCGTCTCGGGCCCTTTGAAAGAATTGTGTCTGCTGCTTTCTTTCCCCCAACTGAGGTCTGTTTGGTGATGAATAACATATACTTTTCTGTTTCCATTTTTTTTTTTTTTTTTTGTAATTTACGTCCTCCAACGTTGTCATATCGGACGATGAATGGAATGGGTGAAATGATGCTCAAATGATCACAGGATCCATAGAACTTAGTTACCTGACATTCGTCCTGCAGGATAAGGGAAAGCCCCGGAAAAAACCTTATCCAGGTAACTCACCCTGATCGAGATTTGAACTCGGGACCTCTTGAACGTGAGGCAGACACGCTGCCATCTACGCTACCGAGGCGGGCTCTAAATTGTTGTGCCGAGTAAAACCTCACACAATATAATTTATTCTAATATAGGTTTACCAAAGGGCAAAACGGCAGTTGTAGCATTAGAACTCGCGTTTGGTAATAACTATTTTCTAACGTTATTCCTATCATTACATACACCGTTAACGCCGTCCTTCTGCCAGGATTTTCTACACATGAGATTGCTCTCTATCCATGATTCTTCTTCTTCTTTCACTTTACCTGCTGCCGTTAGGCGTCGGGTTCCTTCAGTCACTTTCTGTATTCGATCCTATCCTGCGCCAACCTGTCTATAGGCCGCGCCGTGGCTCAGTGGTTAGACAGCTTGGCTCTCACCAAGGCGGCCCGGGTTCGATCCCAGGCGACCGCAAAGTGAGATTTGTGGTGGACAACACGGCGCTGGGGAGGGTTTTCTCCGGGACCTCCGGTTTCCCCCGCCATCTCATTCCACCGGTGCTCCATCTTCATCTCACGTATCATCAGTGTCACCGCCTGCGGTGCCGTATGTAGTAAAAGCGGGCGTTTAACACTACACATTTCACACAACCTGTATATTCCTCTCAATGTTGTCCCATGTCCAACTGCCACTCTTTCCATATATTGTCTCCATTCCATCCTAGGTCTTCCTATTCTTCTTTTCCCTTCCGCTCTTGCTTCAAATATTCTTTTAGGTAATCTTTCTTCATTCATCCTTACTAAGTGTCCCAGCCATCTTAGTTGGTTTCTTTCCATTATCTTCAGTATGCATTCCTGTTTTAGATTTTCTCTTATTTTTACGTTTCTAACTTGATCCCTCTTTGTATATCCAGCTACTCTCCTTAAGTATTTCATCTGTGTTGCTGTTAATCTACTTGCATGTCTATCCAACACTGTCCAGCTTTCACTCCCATATAATAAAACTGACTGGTATATCACCTTATATATTCTCATTTTAGTGGTTTCATTTACTGCTTTTTTACCAATTATTGTATTATTAATTTGGTAATATATATATTTATTGCTTTCCTAATTCTATTATTAATTTCTTGATCTATTTTTCAACTTTTAGTTAGAATCACCCCTAAATATTCAATGCTTGTCACTTTTTCTAATGTTTCACCTTTCCAGAAAATTTGCATTTCGGTCTCTGTTTCCCCTTTACCAATTATCATTACTTTACTCTTTCTATCCATTATTCATGCAGACAAAATATTGGTTTCCGTTTTTATGAACCTCTGAACGCCAAAGTGTATCTTTGTACAAATGCATTAATGGTTATATTTTGACATCCATTTGTCGATGTTCCCAGGGGCTTACGTTGGTGGGTGTCCCCTTTTACCTTGCGCCGGAAACAGGTCTGCATAATGGGCAGGTCTTATTTTTTAAGGGTCGGAGAAATGCGTAAGTTTGTGTTTAGTAGTTCGTAGTGCTGTCCCTCAGCCCGCCAACAGCACGACGACGACGACGACGACGACGACACACTCTTGCTGTAAGTCCAAGTCCACACGCTTCACTGTGTTTAAGTTTATTCTTTGTAAGCGGCACAGGCCGTTAAGACGTTCCCAGGTAAGCACCACCGCTCCAAATTACAACTAGTACTTAAGCTCAATAGCATTCAATTAGCTGTATGCCCTTAAATAAATGATAGCACCTGACAAGTGTGCAGTTTATAGACGCACAGAGACTTTCTCATGGCTAGCACATATATGTAAATAATTGTATTTGGCAAATAATTGATACTGAAGCCTAGGATCCAATGGACCGCTGGTGGCGCTTCGCATATGTCTATAGCCACAGTGGATGGAAGTAGTGTACCTAATGCCGTAGGTCTTGACTTTCGCCATGTACTGGTCAGTTATGATTTGTTTAAGTTTAGTTTGTAGGGAACAATATTCGACCAAGTGACCTTGATTCTGATGGTCTATATTGTTACAGCTCTGCATAAAAAATAAGAATAAGTGGTCTCTATTTTTTTTTTTTTTTTTTTTTTTTTGCTCAAGTGCATGGAATGTGATACAAAAATGAAGGGGTGGCGATCAAGTGTTACCACAGCTCCACGTTGTGCACCAGTTTGAAGCAAATATTATAGTGAACAATGAGGTTTCTCTCAGGGTATGCGTGGATGGGTGTGAGAAGGAAATTTGACAACACTGGAATGCCCGTCTCCAAATTATTTATTCACTGCTTCTTATTTCAAACCTCGAAATGGAAGCTGCCGACCGAGGGTTACCAATCACGGTTTATAGTGACTGAATGCTAATTATATTTCACGATAAATTTTGATGACCTGACAAATATTCAAGACCGAACAAGTTGACCGCTCTGATAGGCTTCACATCTGACTCTTCCCTTTTATCGACTGCACGCCGAAGACTTTATAATGGTTTTCTGGCCGCGACACGTCTCCATCGGCGAAACGCCGAAGAGTCCTCGTTGACCACAACTGCGTGTGTATTTTTATATAACTTTCACTCTCCAAATTCCTTTTTCAAACCAAAGACCCTTTGTGGCTGTTTTGGTCGCCATTGTAAACGATCCAAAGAATACCCTATTCATATACGTCAAGTGACAATTCCTTTAGAAACCTTCTAAGGACACAGCGTCTTTCATGGCTTTGTTATAAACACTTTCCCCAAATGAACTGGCCTTGGCCCTGGTCGTCACAAAGAACCAACATTCCTTCGACATCTATCATGACTGCTTCTGTCAACCCATAATTTCGGTATCAAATGCATGAAGGTCCGGCCCCAAAGGACTGTGAAAAACGTAACGACTAGCATCATCTATGTAGATTTGTAACATTACTTTTGTGCTTGGCGATGCTGCTCCAAGTTGAAGCTATAATGTCGCTTCACGATGCTGCTAACGTTCTCTTCCTAGATGCTATCCCCTCAGCGCATGCCTTGGTCCCTGGCCACGGAAAGCGGCCCGGGTTCGCCCCCATCCATGAGGTGCGGATTTCAGGTCCCGGGTATAGGACCGGTTTCCGCTAAGCATCGTGAGGAAGGTGAGGAGCTTACGCTAGGTAAGCGACCCTGGTCACGAAAACCAAGGTTCCGGTTGGGGAATGCCGAGATGCTGCCCACATCTCCTCCCCGTATTGGTTGGATGATCGCCCACCTCTGCCTTGCGTAAGTGGGTGTGAGGCCGGCAGTCGGGTTGGTAGGCCTTGGCCCTCTTAGGGCTGTCGTTTCAGTGGTTAACTTTTTTAAATGCGAAATCTACCGTAGGCTGTGCGTAGGTGTTTGTTACTCAAAGAAAGAATGACACTTGTTCTGACTTAGAAACTTTTAATGGATAGCCTACCCTTTTACGGAGAAGTTGCCGACCAATAGAAACTTCTATATGAATGTCCGCTGTTGAAGTAATTAATTTGTCTACCAAGCCATAAAACGCGGTTCTACCATGAACCCAGAATGAGTCCTAGTCCGTCTACCAGCTACGTCTTGTCCCACCAGCGATCAGACCAGAATTACCCTATTTATGTCCAGAA
This sequence comes from Mantis religiosa, assembly GCA_030765055.1. Taxonomy (NCBI): domain Eukaryota; kingdom Metazoa; phylum Arthropoda; class Insecta; order Mantodea; family Mantidae; genus Mantis; species Mantis religiosa. The sequence goes on along the minus strand of CM060950.1, from coordinate 45,408,944 downwards.
TGTGCTATTCAGCTTCAAATTCTGTTAAAACCCTATCCTTTGTTAATGACTCCAGGATCCCTACTAGAGGCACACTAAGACACGGGCGGTGGGAGCTATTGTACTTGGAAATTGGTGAGAAATACTCAAGTTATCTCTCTTGCTTTGGATGGACTCACTTAAAATATTATTCTGAAGAAAAGTTGAAAATATTTTCTTCGTTTTTAAATTAAGGTCCTACAACGTTAAGTTATATGGACCATGACTATAATGAATGAAGTGATGCTCAGATGAATCCAGGGTTCGTAGAGCTTACAGTTACATGGCATCTATCTTTCAGGATAAGGGAAGAGCCCGAGAGGAATCTTATCTAGCTAAGTCATCCTGACCGCGAGTCGAGCTCGGGACCTCTTGAACACGAGGCAAACACGCTACTTACTGCCTACCCTATAGAGTCAGTGGTTGTTCAGAACAGTTAAGGCTTTTAAAAATACATAATGGGAGTGGTTAATAATTTCTGTTGGTTTCTGTTTTTCTTTTTAAGTAAAGGCTGTGCCTACAAAATAAAATGTTTCGGCAATGCGTTTAAGACATCTGATAGGGAATTATTTGCTCCACAAGAGAGTGTGTGTAATTTTTGTACATTTATGTACCTTTTTTCAGGTTGATAAAATCAATGTGAAGTCCACAACAAAGAACAATTACGACAGCACATACATTTTGCAGTTTATAGATGTGCTAAAGCAGGGGAAGAGAGGTAGTGGCGGTGTGACGTAAGCTCCGCCAGCTGTCACCGCAAAGTATGCTTCCAAACGAGATGCAGGTTAGCGTGTGACGTCACCGTACTGGTTACCGCTGTCGAGGGGCAAGGAATAGTAATAGTTTGATGTGTGCGGATACGAGAGACAGGAAACGTATTGGGTGTTAATAATATTTACAACTTACATTTGGGTGTTGTAATATTAATGCTGACTGCTTTAATTACACAATTGTTCACAGTTTATATACAATTACATTTTGGCTCTGTGGTATGGGAAAATGTATAAAAGTTTAAACTCGAGTTGACCTGAAGGACAGGCATGTTATAACCTAATAAAGTAAAACATCAAGTAATTTTCTCTGCATATTAGAGACCAATTCAGAACAAAATTATGTGGACATTTTCCAACACTTTCTGATTCGTTTTTCTTTAACTAGTTTATCAACGTCAGGACGTAATGTTGGGAAATCTGCAATCGAAGACTGCATGTTATATTGTGATACAAGGTACTTCGGGGTTTGGACTCAGCTAATTTCATAACAGAAAAAAATTGTTAGCGCACGTATGTCGAGCCAAACATACACAATGTCCGTGCGGCAAGTGAATACAACCTCGGAAATCTGGTTTGGGGGACATTCTTGTAAAAATCAGCCAAGTCTTTCTTGTGTGTATATTTGTCCTTCAATAAATCGTCACATTGTAAATTTAACAGTTCCATTTGGTATACCTGACAGCTACATTGTTGTCATCGAGTGCGCTAGACCTGACTGAACCCTCAGATTCTGTACTCACTGTCCCTTTATATAGGCAACTTGGTGCTACACGGCTCTTGCCTGACGTCACACGCACTACAGGCCTCGCTCCCAGCTGAAATACGTCACAGCTCTCGAAGCTGTCTTCTGTGCTAGAGGAAAATAATAGCTTTCATCCCTTACCGCAGGTGTCCCACAGGGCCCCGACTCTATTTACTATATACATTTCTGATATTCCTGACTTAGCTCTGACTTCTTTAGCTCCTTACGCTGATGACACAGTACTACGTTATTCTCATGTTAATCTCCAGCACGCACAACAAGTAGTACAGCTCTCTTTAGATCGCCTAACTCATTGGTTCAGCACTTGGCGGATCTCATTGAACCCTCAGAAAACCGAAGCTAAAATTTTCACTCTTCGCCGATATACTCCGCTTACTCCGTTGTGTCTCTACAGGAACAATGTCCCTTGGCTCCCCACTACAACTCCCGTTAAATACCTTGGAGTGCTTTTGGACTTAAGCGCAGAGGTTCCACCCCATTAGGCCTGAACCCGTAGGAACAGGACCTGGGCCTCTTCTACCAGTGAGTATCCGAGCTGTCCCAAAGGGTGCTCGGCGTCCCCCGTGGCTCTTTCCATAGGGCAAGACCTTGATACCTAACAAGCCACCCCATCTGGTCCTGTGGACTCAAGACGGGATGGAAGTGGGTACGCCACTTACGCGCGTCAACACCATAGGTGAAGACTACCGAGAACCTCGGTGGGGCCACCTGGTGATTTAGCACACCTTCTACTAGCTTAGCAGGCTAGCACCCGGGAGAATTAATGGCTTCCCTCAACCCCGTCCGAAGACGTACCCAATCTCCCACGGGTATCGGGAACCACTGCCCCCTCGAGTCCAACCCAATCCGAACAACTCCCGAAGGGAGGGCTCAGATGTTTGGCCCGAGGTTCCTCTAGTAACGTTAGAGGTACCACGAGTGCTAAGGGTCCGCAGCGCCGCACCACGGCTGCTGAAGGGGACGGATCCCCTCCCCTACGGGAAGTGCTTTTGGACTCTCGACTGACCTGGCGTGCTCATATCGATCGTCTTATATCACTGGCCTCCGGGCGACTTTCAAAACTCTCACCTCTGTTGCATCGCCGTTCCAGCCTCGGCATACAGTCTTCATTGTTAATATACAAATCAATCGTTCGTCCGCCAATTACATATGCCTGCCAAGTGTGGGGGGCCGCACACACATGTCATCTGCGTCGTCTTTAGGTCATACAGAATCGCTTCATGCGCATCGCTACCAACGCTCCAGGGTTCATCTGTAATCAGCAGCTCCATCACGAACTAGGACTGTTACCTCTTCACGACTACATTTGCAGGATCGCTCGTCGTTTCTTTTACACGCTACAAGAAGTTCCAGAAGCTGTGCATTGTAACATCGGCGTCCGCACGCGCCAGCCCTCCCGCTTGAAGAGGAGACTACCACAGGACCTGCTTCTAAGTGATACATCTGATTCGAGTGATGCTAGTGCTTGATGTCTGTCTTACATCTTCAATATTGACATCATTTCTCAGAGAGTATTATATGAGTTCTAACTTAATGTAGTTAGGGGACGGCCTGTTAGCCTACCCCTGAGTGTTATTGTTCTTATTGTACTGTTACCTTCTTTACACTCTGATCTGTAAAGCATTGTAAAAAAATTATTAAAAAAAAAGGAAAATAACGTACACTTTTCTATTGAATAAAGTGAAACGCGTTTCCAAAATACTATTTTTCACATAAAATTCTAACTTAAGAGAAATGTCAGAACTTACGGACCAACTCTATATTTATAAATTATGCCGCTGTAACCGAATATGCTAATACGAGGTTAACAGGCTATTCACAAGAGGATAAATACCAATTAGTTGGTGCGCTGCTAGAAGGTCCAGCACCTTGGAAATTCGGCTAGGAGACTGAGAATGTCGTCGTCCGTGATTTTGGGGTAGATAGCCTATGGTCCCCAAGGTCGCGAGTTCAACCTCGGCGGAGAGCAATTAATTTTTCGTGCTTAACAATTCTTAGCATGCCTTCTTCGGAAGGAGAGCGAAGCCGTTGTTGCCGTCTCGTAGATTTACAGCACGTAAAAGATCTCCAGTCCCATGGGGAATTCTTAGAGTAAAATTAAGCCGTATTTCACCCCAATATACAATGAGACGCTGAGAACTACTGCAGTTAAAAGAGTGTCCATAAATAAAAGCTCAGTATCTATACAGAATTTTGTGCCAATAGCTTACCCAATACTTTCATCGCTGAATATGCTTTGATAGCATTTTCCTGTCTGAAAATAATATCTCGGTTGTGTTCAAGTAAGAGGAGAACAAATTGGGGTAGCCTGCTACTATTGTTTTTTTTGTTCTGTTTGTACAAATTATTATTATTATTATTATTATTATTATTATTATTATTATTATTATTATTATTATTATTATTATTATTATTATTATTATTATTATTATTATTATTATTATTATTATTATTATTATTATTATTATTATTATTATTATTATTATTATTATTATTATTATTATTATTATTATTATTATTATTATTATTATTATTATTATTATTATTATTATTATTATTATTATTATTATTATTATTATTATTATTATTATTGTTGTTGTTATTGTTAGTTTTGTTGTTATTATTCTGGTCAGTATACATGGCATATCAAGGATCACTGAAAACTATTTTAGTGGGACGGAAAAGCTACAGTTTAATCAAATCCGCTGACCTGAGTATAAAGCCACTCTACGTCAAAGCGAACTTTGTATAAAAGAGGCAAAGCATTTGAAATACCCAAAAGGACACCTACTGCGCGTTCGTTTCAAAGTGGACTTTATTTGTCAGCCCCGTTACCAACAGTTTGGTTCTCTAATAATTCCAGAATTTCTCGGAGACGTTGCCTGGTAACAAAACGCTCGATATCGATGTCTGAAAAATCTGAGAGGTGTTATTGTTATCGCTAACGGAAGGTAATACGATTGTTTCGCCAGGCGGTGCAGCAGCTGGTTTCTGAGAATACATTCACAGAGAGTGCAGTTTGTTCCGAGAGGAAGGCCGTTGTTAGCGCGATGAACGGAAGAATGATATTGGCGCATTTTGTGATATTTTTTTTAAAGATTATGTGCGTGGTATTCAGCGTTATACTATTAGGTGCATACGTTGTGCTTAATATCCTCATCGTGTTTATACATTTAGGAGTGACCGGTGGCGATATTCTTCGAATACTTCGCTACACGGGTACTACATTATGCTTTTGAGCTGAAGTTTTGACTCTTACTTCAAAAAGTGACTTGAAGGTGTGACGTGATGACAGACTTTAAAATAAGGAGTTAATGGAAGAAATACGTTTTAAGGTAAATTTAATCTAGTGCAATTTATTGTAAAATATAGATTTACTTGCCAAAATTATACCAAAGGATCAAGCTGGATGGCTAAGGCGGTTTCGTGTGTGGCCCGCATTAGTGAGGTCCGGGTTCCTTTTTTTTTTTCTCTTTTTTTTCTTTGTAATTTACGCCCTGCAGCGTTATGTCATATCGTACGATGAATGGAATGGGTGAAATGATGCTAGAATGAGTCCAGGGTCCATTGACCTTAGAGTTACCCGACATTCGTCTTTCACGATAAGGGAAAACCCCGGAAAAACCTTACCCAGGTAACTCACCCTGACCGAGATTCGAACTCGGGACCTCGTGAACGTGAGGCAGACACGCTACCATCTACGCTACCGAGGCGGGCAAAGGCTCGGGTTTTGTAATTTACGTCCTCCAACGTTAAGTCATATCGTACGATGAATGGAATGGGTGAAATGATGCTAGAATGAGTCCAGGGTCCATTTAGCTTAGAGTTACCCGACATTCGTCTTTCACGATAAGGGAAATCCCCGGAAAAGCCTTATCCAGGTAACTCACCCTGACCGAGATTCGAACTCGGGACCTCGTGAACGTGGAAAGACACGCTGCCATCTACGCTACCGAGGCGGGCAGAGGTTCGGGTTTTGTAATTTACGTCCTCCAACGTTAAGTCATATCGTACGATGAATGGAATGGGTGAAATGATGCTCGAATGAGTCCAGCGTCCATTGAGCTTAGAGTTACCCGACATTCGTCTTTCACGATAAGGGAAAACCCTGGAAAAACCTTACCCAGGTAACTCATCCTGACCGAGATTCGAACTCGGGACCTCGTGAACCTGAGGCAGACACGCTGCCATCTACGCTACCGGGCAGAGGTACGGGTTCGATTCCCTTGACAAACACATATGACCCATTGGTTTTTCCTGGGTGTATTTGCTCCTTGTAGGGTTCTATATCTGGGAGGAAAATGAACTGTAACTGTGTCGGATTTCTGTTCTCTGCCTGTAATGTTTGTTGTAAGTTTTCTTAAGTGCGAACTTGAGCGCGGGTATTTGAAACCTCGCGGGCGCTTGTAGCCGTGAGTTTTCGGCGTTCGAATCCCGCTTTGGGACTGGGTGTTCATGTCGATCTATGTTGCACTGTTTAGTTTAGACTTTAATGCTTTTCTGAAATTATTTTGCTTCTTCTAGGTCGTTTCTATATTGGGGAATTATGATGCGAACAGTAAGGATTCGAATCTGCATTTAAAGACTGCATTTCTGTAGTGTGTAATGGATATTTAAAATAATCTTATGAATTTTTCTGCGATTACCTTCTTACTCTTGTGCGAACTTAATTTAAAAACGCTTAATCCTCTATCTACTTCAGTTATACGTGATAAAAATTTGTAGAAATTATATCATTGCTTATTTTCTTGTAGGTACAAGGGGAATTTACCAATACAGTAAGCTTTAAGCCACAGTCAAACGTTTAAATAGCTGATCTGTATGTGGTGTCTATGAAATTGCGTATTCTTTGTGTGACCAAGCGATTACCTGCTGACACTTCCTCAGCTCTAAACCATAGCAAGGAATTAATCGGAAATGGTTCATTCCATATATATGCCATAAATATCGTAAGTGGTGTCCTTTAACGAGGCCTGCTTTTTGTGTACTGAGCTTTTGTCTATGGCCTACCGTTTGCAATTATATAAAAGTCATCCAGAATTTAAAAGGTTTTTAAGACTTCCGAGTAAATTTAACATACATATTTCAGTCTTTTATATAAACATATCTTAAGCATATGGTATTTTAACTAGAAACATTTTTGAGAAAGGCGAACTAATCGAAAATTGTTCCATCAGCTGGATTTTTTTTTAAATCTTCGTGTCGATCCTGGCAAGAATCGGAACTTAATCCACTTTTACACTGAAACACATACACGCGCGCCGCGCTCATTCATGTTTTTCTATTTGTGTCTTTTTTTTATTCCTAGAGACGCAAAATATGCTTTTCTGTTAAGAGTGCGATATAACAATCTTTAATAGAATACAGTGTCATTATTTCTTTCACGCAGCAGACACATTTAAAAGACAAATACACTTTCTGAGGGTCTCAGCCGTAAATATAATAGTCTAAAATCTGTCTGAAATTAAAACCATGCTATGAACGTGCCTAAATTTCCCTCCATCAATTAGGGCCTAAGAGCTTTCTGTTACAGCATTTCTTAATCCTTTGTTGATCCTATCGTATTTATTTACAACTAGGGACCGTAAGTTCATGCCATAAATGCGTGAAAAATATATACGCATTTGTTCCCTAAAGATAGCCAAATATTCTACAAAATATGGATTATCAATCTAACATTACTTCCACAAAATAATAGGTCATTGGGTAACCTACGTTTAGTCTGTGGATTTTGAAGTGCTTGCCTCATTGCCGAATCCTGCATTATTGCGGTTACAGTTCAGAAATAAGTAATGGCGTATGCTTCCTGTTGTAAATCTTCGCGTTTTGTCTCTCAGCGTTGTTTTACAGCCCAAAAAACTGCTCTCTACTTCCCAAGAAGTAACAGGGGCTGGCACAAACGCTGCCAGCTGATCTATAGAAAACTTGGTTGGTTTTTTTTGGTAACTTTTCCTTCAAGAATATCACAGCTTTCTGTAAGTTCATGATAGCTAGATTTTCTAGAAAGGGCATTATTTTTTGAACTTAGGATCTCTGGAGGGAGTCTTTTTAAACACTCTCTTAACAGACAACACTAATTTGTACACATTTGTGACATAACCGAGCAGTCCCTGCTATACGATGAAGGAAGATAGCTTTGACTGTTGTACCTGATTTTATAATGTAACTATCAGAACCCGTTATCAATTATTATATTTAATCCCATCGGGTCACTACAATTTCATTGAATCAGTGACAAAGTGAGTAATTGTTGCATTGTTGGTAACGTCTAACTCGGCAACATTAACAAGATATGCAGTTGTGAGCTGTTCTTTACAAATGGCTTCAACTATAAAATTCGCTATGTAATGACCTTTGCAATCTGTCGTTTCATCAATACAAACCCACATAAATTTATTCCTAAGAGTATTTTTAATGTTTGAAATTACACCGTTATAGCACCGGGTTACATATGTTTTCAGCAAGGTGCGTTCATCTGCTACGTGTTTGTTATTGTATTTCTGAAGAACATTTCTCAGTGTTGGATTATTGGACTTAAAGATAGGAAAATCGCATAATAAAAATCTTCACACAAATCTGCAGCAAAATGCGTTAACCTACTACCTAAACACTCCTCTAATTGTTCTTGCATCGGGTCGTTTTTGTCACGTTTTTTATTTATTCATTTCTTATGTTTGATTGTGTTTATTTGCTGCACACCTTCTTCTCACACGCTTTACAAAAGAGAATTATATTATTTTTTAGAATTAAACTCGTTAAACATTCTTCCTGAAACGCTTGAAATGAACCTGAATTACCTGAGTTTACTTTGAGCATTATTCAATGTAGATGTACGAGGGTTGTTCAGTAATGAATGATCACAATTTTTTTTTGACAACGTACCTTTAATCATCCTCATAATTTTGATGGCCCTTCTCAAAATAGTCTCCCCTAAATTCGATGCACCTGTCCCAACGTTTCTGATAGTCTTCAAAGACATGCTGGAAATAATTTTTGATAGATCCTTCAAAATCGCCTCCGCAGCCTTCACCACTGCTTCTGATAATGGATAATGCCTCCCATGAAGGCGTTTCTTCAAGTTAGGTACTAGAAGAAAGTCACATGGGTCTAAATCCGGACTATAGGGACGATGAGGGATGCAATTCACGTTGATTTTTGCAAGATATTCAGCAACAACATTGGCAATATGCGGCCGCGCATTATCATGGTGCAGCATCTAGCCTACTTCATGGAAATGTGGTCTTTTGCACCTGATATGAACTTGCAATGTTTTCAGGACATTGCTGTAGTATTGTCCAATTACTGATGTGTGTGTGTGTGTGTGTGTGTGTGTGTGTGTGTGTGTGTGTGTGTGTGTGTGTGTGTGTGTGCAGGCACAACATACTGATAAACTATTCCATGAATATCAAAGAATGAGACGACCATAGCTTTCCCAGCAGAAGCAACCACTTTTGCTTTTTGGGGGGTTTGTGATGAAGGAGATTTCCACACTGAGTTTTGCTGTTTGCTCTCAGGATCAAAATGACGTAGCCAAGTTTCATCAACAGTGGTTACGTTTGAAAGAAACTCCGGATCTTCCTGTAACATCAACTTTAACTGCACGTTACCTCCATTTCAGCTGTAGGCGATACTGAACATGTCTGAACTTACCTGGTTGTCACAGGCAAGGAGCCAGGAGTACCAAAAATGAAACTACTACGGCGTGTTTTTTTTTTCACATTAAGCTAACAGAATATAAGTTTGAATTTTAGTGCGAAAAATTATAACCGTAAAAAATTATGGTCATTCTTTATTGAACAGCCGTCATACTTTCATCCCACGCAAAAAATCTACTTGTTGAATGAACAAATCCATGAATGGAACTGTTTTTTTGACACATAAATAGCGGGAATCACCAACAGATCACGTGGTAGTGATGCAATCTCACGCAGACTTGAAAGGCCCCTTTTGGGAGCGTTTACTCCTATGAACGTGCAATAGTGGAAATTATTCATGTTTACGTGATTAATATTTCTCGCTAAAATCATGAAAAAAGATACGAAGCGGCAATCTTACTCACCAGTTTATGATCCGGATGGTCGAAAAAATTAAATAATAGGTTAAAGCTCATTAAAATATGCCATATAAGCATGAAAATATTTAGAATACTATGCATTTATAAACATTTCGAAAATATAAGCTTATATGCAAAAATAAGCAATTACATAAATTTCCGGTACCTATTTACAATAGGATCGTTGTAGTTTGAGACTGGTAATATAAAATATTCACTAGATTTCTCCAACGAAGTGTTTCCAGGTTTTAATGACATTGAGTCCTAGATGAAAAAATCACTCGGTGCTTTAGGGCGAAGAAATGGTAGATCATAAAGGTGATGTATGACCTGCGCGCTGGCATTGTGGGCTAGAGCATTGTGCTTTGGTTCCCCACGAAATTGGTGTTTGCGGATTTTAAGTCCCGGCTGCAGGTGACCAGTCAACATCGCAGGAAATGAACTACGGCTGGGAGCGAACGCTGGTCTAGAAAGCCAACTTTCCGACTGGGGGTGCCTTGATGCTTACATCTACTTCCCGATGATCGCCCATCAGTGCATTTGTATGTGGGCGTGAGACCGGAGTAGGGTTGCAGGCTATGGCTCGCTTACATGACTGTTACGCTATGGGTTGAAAAATAAATAATGCACACCCTTTCGAATTTCATTACCCGTGGGAGCGACCTTGAAATTCCAAGTTGTGGCATTTGTTTGGCCTTAAACTTTTCTTAAATAAAATGCATACTTCTCATTTTTAAAAATCTACCATAATTATGTTTGTTATGATTTTATTCTTCAAGCCAGTTACAGGTTTAAAAAGGAGGTACACAAGTACGAGGACTCTTCAATAAAGAATGATTATAATTTTTTACGGTCATAATTTTTCGCACTAAAATTCAATCTTATTATATTCTATTAGCTTAATGTGAGACAAACACGCCGTAGTAGTTTCATTGTTGGTACTGCTGGTTCCCGCCTATGAGAACCATTCAAGTTCAGACTTGTTCAGTATCGCCTACCGTTGCAATGGAGGTAACACGCGAGGAACAATATGCGGCGTTGAAATTCTGCTTTCGTCTCAACATATCTTCAGTTGAGGCCCATACAATGTTACAGGAGTTCTATGGAGAGTCTGCTCTTCCCTACAGCACAGCTCGAAGGTGGTTTAATATGTTTAAAGAGGGTAGACAATCAATTTCAAAGGAAGGTGGACCCGGTGCTCCAGTTAGTGCTCTTACGGAAGAAAACATCAACACTACTGCTGCCATTGTGAGAGAGGACTGGCGAATTACCTTAAGATCCCTTTCTGAAATACTGAACATTTCATTGGGTGCCACCCACACGTTGGTGACAGAAACATTACACATGAGATATGTTTGTGCGCGATGGGTTCCAAGACTGTTGATTCCCGAACAAAAGGACGTTCGCATGCAGGTCTGCATGCAGTTAAAGCTGATGTTAGAGGAAGATCCGGTGTTTCTTTCATACGTAATCACTGCTGATGAAACTTGGCTACATCATTTTGATCCTGAGAGCAAACAGCAAAGCTCAGTGTGGAAATCTCCATCACCAACCCCCATAAAGCAAAAGTGGTTGCTTCTGCTGGGAAATTTAGAGTCATCTCATTCTTTGATATTCATGGAATTGTTTATCAGCAAGTTGTAACGGCACACACATCAGTAACTGGACAATACTACAGGGATGTCCTGAAAACATTGAAAGTCCATATCAGGCGCAAAAGATCACATTTCCGTGAAGCAGGCTGGATGCTGCACCACGATAATGCGCGGCCGCATATTGCCAATGTTGTTGCTTAACATCTTGCAAAAATCAACGTGAAGTGCATTCGTCACCCTCCTTATAGTCCGGATTTAGCCCCATGTGACTTTTTTTCTATTCCCTAACTTGAAGAAACGCCTTCGTGGGAGGCATTATCCATCATCAGAAGCAGTGGTGAAGGCTACGGAGGCGATTTTGAAGGATCTCTCAAAAAATGGTTTCCAGCATGTCTTTGAAGACTGGCAGAAACGCTGGGACAAGTGCATCGCATTCAGGGGAGACTATTTTTAGAAGGACCATCAAAATTATGTGGATAAGTAAAGGTACGTTGTCAAGAAAAAAAAATTGTCATCATTGTTTATTGAACAGACCTCATATTTTCAGAAGTACTTAAGAGTTCACTATTGGTCCGAAGTGATATATTGGGAAGTAGAGTGAGAAGCTTCGTTGCATTTGTTAAGAAGATGGACACAATATTGAAATGTTCCCAGTATATAGACAGCGCCTTATTATTCCAGCACTTTTATAGTTGTTGCTCATGAAAAAACTGCTTATTCACTCTCTAAGTATTTTACGAAAAAACTTTAAATCTGTTTGCTAAGCTTTCTCTGCTTACTCACAGTAAGACTAAATATTGAATTCCACAGAAACAATTCACTGGAAGTGTATCTTTTGAGGCGTTTGAATAAAAAATGCATTCTTAGTAAATTCTCGTGTGTTTGTTGGGTGCACGTAAATAATATAGCATTAAAAAGGAATTGTGTTGTAAATACCAAACTTGGTCATTTTAGTTCAGTACCCATTGGGGGGTTTCCAAGAAACTCGTCCAACCTAATCAACTATTTAGCTTAAAAAAATCTATATTGTTACTCTTCCTGTAACCGCACTAAGTATAAAATGAAAAATAGTATGTATATATTGATTTACCTGGGAAGTTTTTGTTTATTCGGAAGGAATATTGCAGAATTTTACATAAACAGTAAACCATAAAATATAACTTATCACACAACAATTTGTATCTCTTTAAAGCACAAAATTAACTTCAATCTACTTTATACTGTATCCTCCATTTTCCTCATATCCGTTATTATCGTTTGAAATATTTTAATACCGTGTGATTTGTTTTTAAGTGCAATTAATTGTCTCTCACGATGTCATGAAAGAAGTACGGAAATCTAAGGCCGCCATAGCATCCCATAGACCGCCTCGGTATCGTAGATGGTAGCGTGTCTGCCTCACGTTCAAGAGGTCCCGGGTTCTAATGTCGGTTAGGGTGAGTTATCTGGATAAGGTTTTCTCCGAAGTTTTTCCTTATCCAGATAGACGAATGTCTAAGCTCCGTGGACCCCGGCCTCATTTGATCATCATTTCATCCATTTCATTCATCGTCCGATATGACTTAACGTTGGAGGACGCAAATGTCAAAAAACGTGTAATAGATGTCAACAAGTAGCCGGGAAGGAACGTGTAAAAAGATCTCATTTTGAAATCTGCGAGTACCATTGTAAGCGTATTTGGAACCCTTAAATTTAACCTACTGCCCATCCATCAGATTTATGGCCTCAGGTCAGCGGACATGCTGTGCCGGTGTGGGTCAGGTCGCATCGCTGTATGTGACGTCACACGCTGAACTGTTGTTCAGCGCGAACATGAGCGATGAGAACTAACGTCACACCGACACTACCCCTTCTCCGCTGGGAAATGAATGCGAGGGAGACCTTCCTCGCAGTATAACCCGAGTTTTGTAAATGTTCTCGGAAACGTATGTTCTGCTGCAGGTGTTGCTTACGTTGTCGAATTACTTTCAATGTTATTCACGCTGTGTTCACTCACTGCTTACTTCCCTTTTAGTAGTAACATCGCATGAGTGTAATTTTTATGTAGAATAAAAAAGTTTTAAATTCTGGGGGTGACATGCGCCGTGGCGTAGTGTTCTAGATGGTTGTGCTTTGGTTGCCTGCCACAGAATGCACCCGGGATCGATCCCACTCCTGTCTTTGCGTATTTTAGGTGCCGGGTATAGGACCATTGCGCACTGTGCGTTGTGAGGAAATTGTAGAGCTGCCTAGGCAACGTGACCCAGTCTAGAAAGCCAACTTTCCGAATGGGGTTCCTTAATGTCTACCACATTTCCTCCCTCATCGGTTGGATGATCGCCCGCCTCTGTCTTTCTTATGTGGGCTTGATGCCAGCAGTCGAGTTGGAAGGCTAAGGCCCACTTTGGGGCTGTAAAGCCACTGGTTAAGTTTACCTTACATTCTGAGGATAGAAAATAATGGGGAAACTGATTGCATTGAAACTGAAAGTGAGGGATGTGGTGAGGAAGTTGGGAATAGTCGTGTGGAACTTCTACTGCGTCAAAGAATGCAAGAGCTGCCGGTTATATAGGGGTTTCGTTATGAACAACCAAAGCAATTCGCAAGCAGGTGCAAGGCTTAAGTGTTAGCGGTGAAAAGAATGATCTTATTAGTGCAGGAAAATAGTGTGTCTTTGTGGGTTCTTACAATTAAAAGCCCAAGTTGCAGAAATTCAAAATGCTCTTTATTTCCATAAAAATACACTGTTTGTACACCCTTGGCAGCAAGAGGATGCATCATAAACCAACACAATCTCTCGTCACTTCTGCACACGTAAATAAACAGAAGAGTTCACTTTCAAATCACAGATGCACATACACATTTATCAGTTCCGATTACGACTCTCCGATAAACTACCCAAGGCTTGTTTTATATACCCCTCTCATCGTTCCAGAAACCAGTGGAATAACCTGTAACAATCAAGACGGCACCAGACGAAATACGAACCTTCCAGTCATCTAACTTTATCTGTTTCGGCAAGTCTTTTATCTCCGCGCTTCACAACCTGTCCCTTTGTGCGCGCCGGCCGCGCTATCGCAATAATGGGTTCGCGACAGTAGGATCTGATACTCTACAGGTGAATGTGTGTGATTTTGGTAAGCTGTGATTCGGAGAACCATACATCGCTTTCAACTTGCTGAGAAGCGTGTTTGGTCTAGAAAGAAATTGCAATCTGTTGTTCGGACACATAAATTTTCCTTGGGGTCGAAGTTCGATATGGGATGTAATTACACGAGTAACTTCCCGAGTACCCGACTCTGTAGCGTAGGTGGTAGCATATCGGCCTCAGGTTCAAGAGGTCTGGAGTTCGAAATTCCCGCAGGATGAGTTGTCTAGATAAGGTTTCCTCCGGTGTTCTCCCTTACCCTGAAAGGTGAATGTCGGGTATCTCTAAGCTAGAAGATCCCTTTGCTCATCTGAGAATCACTTCACCCATTGTCATTCTTCGTCCCATATGACTTAACTTTGGTGGACGTAAATTTAAAAGGAAACTATATACTCGAGCCGGGCTTTAAAGGAAGGAAATGCTCGAGAAGAAAAAACTTATTAGGAGGATCACAAATCCTTGCAGTGCTTCTTTTCATCGACAAAGCACGTATGGCAACACTCGTACTGCGCTGAGATACTGACATGAAGGAAGCTGCTCGGACTGTAAGGCTTTTAATTTGGCGCAGTTACCTTGTACCTGGAGAGTGGGCAAATGCTGTCAGCAGGTGAACAAAAGAGCCCGTTCGGGATATATTACGAGTTTTTCCTTCATGTGGGTAAGTGATTCTTAGTGGGTGATTAGTATGTGTGTGCGGACGGGAGTATTTTAAAGGTTTGCAGTTTTTGCTATATTTTATTTTATGATGTTCTTGCAGCTAGTTTGAAGATACAAGTGGTGTAAAAATTTATAACATTGCTTCCGTATTTAGCTGTTTTGTGTTCTTATTATAACGGTTTTCCTGTTTGGCAAAAGACCAAAACCATTCCAGTCGATGTTCAAGGTCCATAATTTTCTTTATTTCTCGGAGGACTACGAAGAGCTAAGAAACGAGAGAATAACAATATCAGTTGCAGATTTAATTAACACAGAATTAATGCGACAGGTGTGGTACCATATATAGAGTAATTGATGACAAGATGAATGCTGATGCTTCAGGACTTCCAGAAAGAAGCGGCCTAACGGCACATCAAAAAGATTTCAATCGATTGGTTTACTGCAGCTGTTGTTAAGAGTAAAACATACTGCTTATATTCTACAGCGTATATTCGGATATTGTTAAGAATGCACAACATTTTGTTGCAAGAAAATGTAATTGTTGGCAGCATCTAGATACCTATTAAGGAGATTTTTATAAGGACTTAAGTATGATACATATCAAACAATCAAGGCCAGAAATATATTTTGGTAAAACCAGATATAGTGTCAAAGAGTTTCATTTATTAACAGAAATGAATTGTTTAAGAGTTGGTTCATATCCTAACTTTGAGCTTGGCGAAACTGTTTTTTGTTTAACATAAGAAGGGTATAAAAGCAGTATGGAGATGTTGAAATCTGTTGGTGACATTTGAATTGCTTCTTCTGAATGTTCCACCCTATTCTCTAATCTTTACAAACAATTCGTCGTATCATCGTATAATATTACATAACAATCCAAATGCCTCATTGGAGAAAATGAAAATGAATATGTGGTTAAAGTAATATAGCGTTGTGTAGATCCTAAAGTGGCCAAACCGGTATCCATCAACTGTTAAACAGACGGTTTTAGAAAGAACGAACAGCTACAACCTACAGAACTGCGTGTATATACTCTCATACATAAACCACCACATTGCGTCCAGTTTAATTAAGTTGAACTCATTTAGTCTCCAGTAAGAAACTATGTAGGTTGGAAGCAAAATATATTTTAGGATTAAATTTAGGTTTAGTATGGAGGGGATTCCACACCGAAACCTGTGGTTTATCGTACCTAAGCCCGAAGTAAGGCATTCCCAGGTGGAAGGATCACGCGTGAGGAGCCATAGAGCGGCCGACTCAAGGAGTTACTATAGCGCCGAGATTCCCGCCGACACTTCTCTCCTGAAAGAGACCACTGGAGGAGAGATGATGTGGGATGAAATGGAGCGACAGGAAATTCGGTAAATATAGCTAACCTACCGAGCCTGGCAACTCGGGAAAATCTCTGAATAAACCTATGGTTCAGGTTAGACGGCCATGTGAATCGAACCCGGTCCTCCCGAATGCGTACCACAGACGAAATCGCCTGAGCCATCTCGCTCGGTTAATAATTGTAAGAAAAGTAGTGCAAAATCACCCTTCGAAAGAGCGTTATCAGTTGTCACCCCGGATGACTGGCATAAGTCCTGTGTGTCGTGGAAAAATATGACCACCTTTACTGGAACGGGACGGGTCCTTGAATCATATTATCGATCAGTTCGTTATTAGGTTAGATGATTTGGATTTGGAGAATGAAGGTGTAAACAAATTAGATGAAGTTAAGAAAAAGGAGAGGTCCGTCTTTGGCCCTTTGGAAGGAGTGTGTCTGCCGCTTGCTTTCCGCTAAAGTCCTTTTGGTGAATAACATATATATGTGTGTCTCTAAATTGTTTTGCCATGTAAAACCTCACGTAATATAATTTATTCCAATATAGGTTTATCAAAAAGAAAAACTGCAGTTGTAGCATCATAAATTAATATTTTAAGAAACCGTGCTTATTAATTTTCAAAATTATTGTTAATTTGCTATTTTTATTCCTATCGGTACAAAGCCGGTAACGTCTTCCCTCTGGCAGGATTTTCTAAAAATGAGATTACTCTCTATTCATGTTTCATGCACACAGATGATTGTCTTTCCGTGCCTATGGACCTCTTTTTCATTTCTGAATACTAAGGTATATCATAGAGCACATTCATCAATAACGGTTTTTCGATCCCTTTTTGTCGATTTTCCCAGGGACTTGTAAAGGACATACGGATAGTTGTTTTTTTGTCTTTTACCTCGTGCTGGAAATAGTCCTCTGTCATGGTTCGAATATATAGGTAAATAATTAGATTAGTTAGAGAGCCCCCCAGACACTGAAGCTCAGCATCCAGTGGATCGCTGGTGATCTTGTAGCTGAACGCTTGTAAACATACATCTATGTCCACATTGGTTGGAAAAGGGTTAAATAAATAGGGTACATAATATGTAGTTCTTGCATTTTTTCAAGTAATTGTAAGTTATGATTTTTTTAGGTTACTTTGTATAGGGACGCTATTCGACCAAGTGACCTTGAATCCAATGGCTTATAATTTTTCAGCTCTGCATAAAGAAATAAGAATAAGCGGTCTCTAATTTCTTTTCTGCTCAGTAAGTGCATAGAGTGCCTCGAGCACCCGCCCCAAAAGAGTTTGAAAAGCATAAACGTTAGAATCATCTATATACATTTGTAACAGTAACTTTGTACTTTGCGGTGTTGCTTGAAAGTTGAAGCTGGAAGGTCGCTTCACGATGCTGATAACGTTCTCTTCCTCCATACAAAGTCCGGCTATCCTCTGAACCACCCGGAAATTTATCTAAGGGTTTGCGTGGGCATGTATTTCTCAATGTAAGTATGAACAGTCTGTCCTTTTGCGAAGGACGATACCAGACGATAACACTCGGTTCTGCCTTTGAGGTAAAATGAGTCCTGGTCCGTCTACCAGCTACGTCTTGTCCCACTATCGATCAAACCAGAAGTGTCCTAATTTATGCTCAGAATGTGCTATTCAGGTTCAAATTCTCCAAGAGTGCTCTTCTTTGGTAATGAGCTAATACCCCACTACTGGTTTCTAATTCGATGTTGATGACTCATTTCAATTTTTCTGAAATTATATCCTTTACAACCCAGAATCTTTGTAAATTTCTAAGAAATCCTACCTCACGTTCCAAGAATCGCAAGCTGGTCTGCCATACCTTAGCTGCGAACCTTGGATACTTTTACTAGTGTAACCTTCCGAACTATTTCTACGAATTCGTCTGAAAACCAGTCATCGCTATCACTCTACATAATGTCATCTTACACCCAACCAAAGTGTATTCATTATCTATTGCCAAACCTAGCATTTGAAACAACTTTACCAAATATCCGTCATTAATTTTACAGTAAGTTATAATTTATTGCATAAATCCATAATTCCTCCATCAGCTTCCTAATGGATCTGAAGTCTTAAAAAGTGTTCAAAAATTTATGAACACATTCTTAATGTGTTTGTATATCTACGTACAGGAGTATTATTTGATCTTGACAGGAATCCTGCGCGGTAGGGATGAGTAGCAACTGTGGTGGAGATAGTGCACCTATCGCCACAATGCGTCACACGCGTAAGAATACGAGAGGAGAGTGCGGTGCATAAGGTGTCTAAAAACAAATCTCACTCTCCAAGCCAGTATTGCAGCTCTTATAAACTGAGTTGTAATTCTTACTATGGTAGCAATCTCCACGCTTTTTTTAGATCTTAAATAGTACATAGGCGTTTGGAACAAAACCCTGTTCTCCCCCAGTAGGCATGGTAACCAACTGTCAGCCTTTCGACATCGCTGCACAGTCCCTGTAACAAATTTCACTCCGGGAATATGGTCTAGTATGTGCTGCATTGATATAAGTTTCATCCATATGAGTTATATAAACTTCACTTCGATATCTCCGAATATTTCGTAAATACTTAAGCCTTTTTGCCCGTATGGTACGATGTTCGATTAAAATTTGTCTGTTACGCTTAGTGTTTTATTTTCCATATAAATCCTAGCTTCAAAAGAACACTACTTAATGTTCAGACACTGCCTTGGAAGTCAAAAGAATTTTGAAGCTTCACTTTGTTTTTCTGTGCTTTTAAAATTATTCGCAGTTCGCCTAACTACTTCTGAATTAAAACATCCAAATTAGATTTTGTGCATGTTCTTAATCTTTGTTTTCTGGGCATAGAAAAGGGCGCTATTCACTAGCACCAATGGCTTTTCTTTCCTTAATAACTCACCTAAACTGCTTTCGGACACAACTGTTGACTCAGATGCCCTTTCCCAGATTTTTGTAGCAGACCTAGACCATTGTTCCTATTTATAAATCTGTAGATATAGGTTATTACTTCTCCTGTTTTTAAATGCAGCACTTTATTTCCTAATGTGCTGCTAGGAGGCATTATTTTTAAATGCTTTCTTGGAACCAGCAGACACGCACAATTTGAAACAAGCTATAGTAGCTCTGCACTTGTTTACTTGCTCGAAACTGATACGCAACTGACCTGCCCTCCCCTCCAGTTGCAACTGTTCTGAGGTGGACTCGTCCAGATACCACTGTGCATCGCTCTCCATCTGACAAGATATAAAATACATCTGTACTGTCCTCCACAGGAGAGAAAGTCTCCTAGACCTGAGACGCAGGGGGATTGCAGAAGGTTCCCACATCCTCTCTGATCAGGTTTATGACACCCCATGTCAGTTCAGTTACAGACCATTCAAAAACATTCTGACGGCTTCTACTTTTGTGAACGAGTCTTCTCGGTTTTAATGTACAGAGTGAATAGGGCGCATGTTTTTTAACGGTTCTACTCCTTGGGTAGCATGCGTTCCCTGTCACACACATTCGTTGTTCTCTTGTCCCACTGTGTAAAGGAGCACATTCTTTTCAGAGACCTTCTTTGCGTTGCTGGTCAGTAACTGTTATCAGAAAAGTGAAAATATGTTTTAAGATGCATTAATCCCTATCGATCACTAGATATCTTCTTTATCGTAAATAGAAGGGTAAAATGCCTACCTAGCAACATTTTGAAAAAAAAAAAACATGTTAAAATATATATATTTTAACATTAATATAATTTATTACCGAAGTACTATGTTAAGTGAACTATTCGGTAGCAAATTATGCCCTTCTTAAGTACAGGTCCCTGAAAAAAAAAGAAAAAAATATCTTTGTAGAAGCTTATTTGTGTTATTGTCTCTTAATCAGCGTTTGCACATTTTCCGCACATTCTCCTAAATTGTAACACGAGGGTGTTTACAAAGACAATTTATTCAGGAAACGCAAAGTTTGAAATAAAAAAAAAAAAAAAAAAAAAACGGAAGAAAGTAACTGTAGGCTAAGCATTACAGCTGTTTGTTTGGAGCTTCTCTGCACTATAATTAAATATTTTATGTGATATTTGAGCATAAACTAAAGCTTTAGGAACTTGTGTGTAATTAAATGAAAGACACACAGGACATCATGTAACAATTTGTTGGAAGAAAGCAGAAAACAAAGGGAAAATAACGTTGAGAACAGAATAGCTGAACTTTACAAATAAATGAAAGTAATATAATAATAACCCACGACGCGACAGCCCTTAGAGGGCCAAGGCCTACCAACCCGACTGCCGGCCTCACGCCCACTTACGCACGGCAGAGGTGGACGATCATCCAACCGATACGGGTAGGAGATGTGGTCCGCATCTCGGCATCTCCCAGCCGGAATGTGAGTTTTTGTGGCCTGGGCCGCTTACCCAGCGTAAGCTCCTCACTTTCCTCACGATGCTGAGTGGGCACCGGTCCTATACCCGGGACCTAAAATCCCCACCACATGGGTGGGATCGAACCCGGGCCGCTTTCCGTGGCCAGGGACCATGGCATGCTGCCTTAGCCCGCTACGCCACGGCGCAGGACAATAATTAAAAGTATTCGTACAAATAGTAGGAAGACCCCAAAATGAAGTGCAAATTTCTGTTTGAACTAATAACGGAAAAGGACACAGTTGGTGAGAGTCAATTTACCTGGAGTTGGTATATATTTATAAATCATATATTGTTAATTGATTTCAGCATATGACAGTATACATGGACTGGAGCTGAATGAAATCCTTAAAGAATTCAGAATACCTGGAAAACTAATAAGATTAGTTGAAGGCACAATGAATGATAGTATATGCCAGGTAAAGATCCTTTCAGATCTATCAGAACCATTCGAAAGAACTAATGGAGTAAGACAAGGGGACTCACAGTTTATTATTTAATCTAGCACTGGAGCAAGTTATTAGGGATGCTGGCATCCAAAGAAAAGGTACAATATTTAATAAGTCCACACAATTATTGGCATATTCAGGCGATATAGCTATAATCAGTAGAGCAGAAGAGGTTATGGTATGCACATTTTTACAACTAGAACATGCAGCAGAAAGATGGGTTTTAAAATAAATGAAGGGAAACCAAAGTACATGGTAACTAATGTAAAGAGGAAAATAAAAGAGCCAGAAAAGTACATTATATTCTTAACTAAAAATTTGAAAGGTTGAATAGATTCACATACCTAGGTCTCTTCTGAATGAAACTAATGATATGAATGAGTAAATAAACTAAGGAATACGGAATAACAATGGTGCATATTTCTGTCTGATAAAACAATTAAAATAAAAATTTCTTAATATAAAATAAAATTCAGAATTTATAAAATATTAATAAAACCGGTGCTGATGTGTGGGAGTGAGTCATGGGTTATTACAAAAGAGGACGTGGCAGGACTGACACATGTGAAAGGAAGATATTGAGACTGGATGGGGAGGACATAATTCGGAAAACACGGAAAGAGCGATGGATTTTTTCGTGCTTAAGAATTCTTAGCATGGCGTCTTCGGGGAAAAAACCGAAGCCGATCGTCCAGTGAGGTAGATTTACGAAACGTAAAAAAAAAAAAAAAAAAAAAAAAAAAAAAAAAAAAAAAAAAGCTTAAGCCTAAAGAACCCTTAGGGGAAAATTAAGGAGTCTGTTACGCCCAATTACAGAACGAGAGCCGAGAACCAGTCCAATTAGAAGAGTGTTAATAAATAATATTTCAGTATCAAGAGAGAATTGTATGACAA
Organism: Mantis religiosa; assembly: GCA_030765055.1. Taxonomy (NCBI): domain Eukaryota; kingdom Metazoa; phylum Arthropoda; class Insecta; order Mantodea; family Mantidae; genus Mantis; species Mantis religiosa. The sequence continues at coordinate 45,386,894 of CM060950.1, read as the reverse complement.
TATCTGATCTAATACCCTCTTCATTAAATTTACATCGATAGCATTTTCCGGAATCCCATTATATCTGAGCTGTGTTTAAATGTGGGGGGAATAAATTGGGTCAGTCCGTCTGCTATTACTGGTGTGTGTGTGTGTGTGTGTGTGTGTGTGTGTGTGTGTGTGTGTGTGTGTGTGTGTGTGTGTGTGTGTGTGTGTGTGTTACTTTTCATTTCTACATGTTTTTTGCTATTATTATTATTATTATTATTATTATTATTATTATTATTATTATTATTATTATTATTATTATTATTATTATTATTAGTACTATTATTATTATTATTATTATTATTATTATTAGTACTAGGAGTAGTTGTTGTAGTATTAGTAGTAGTTTTTGTTGTTGCATTATTATTATTAATATTAGTACTGTTTTTTTCCCACACTGTGAAAACCGTAAGTGGGGAGGTTGATATTGCTAACGCGAGGTAATAGGATTTTCATCAGACGGCGCCTAACCTTCCTACTGACAATACACGTGCGTTGCGCGTTCTTTGTTCCGAATGAAAGGACGTCTCTAGAGTGATGCGAGCAAGAATATTATTGTGATGGACCTTATTAGAGCGGTGCAAGGAAGAGGAATATTGTTTTATTTTATTTTGTTTTGTTTTACGATTTTGCGTGTGATATTGCACACTACATTATTTGGTGTAAAATTAGTGGCTCATGTCGAAGTCTTATGGTTTTGGTTCGGACTGAATGGTGCTCATGGTTATCGACTGCTCCGGTACATGTGCACGAAATTATGTTCTTAATGTGAACATTTTTTCTGTTTTTTGTTTTGTTTGAAATAGTGACTGTAGGTGTGACGTGATGACCAGTTTTGTAATGAAGAGTCAGTGGATGGAATGCGTTTTAAGGTAAAATTTGTCCGGTGTAATTCGTTGTAAAATATACATTTTCTTGGTAATTTTTTTTTTTGGAAAAGAGAAAAAAAAACAGGAGTTAAAACCTGTTTTGAAAAATCTAGCAGTAGGGGTTAAACTTAAATTAAAATGTAAAATAAGTTGTGCAACTTACAATAATGTGCTATTTTTATATGTTAAGTTGTGTTGTATTTGGAGGCTTGTATAACTGGAAGAAAATGCAACTGTGTTCGATTTTCTGTTCACTGCCTGTAATATTTGTTGTAGGTTCTTTGTGCGAAGTGGCGCTTGGGTACGGCGCGGAACAATAAATACCGTCAACAGGTGGAGTTAAATATGTAATAGGTGTTGCAAACTGTTGTATTTTCCGAGTTAGGGCATAATAGAAAAAGAAAGAAAATAGTTTCCATAGCCACCGCTTTAACCTGGTGTGGGGTGGGTAAATATGGACTTATTATTCCGTCCTTGTCTTCTTCCGCTTCATTCCACCCCGTCTGTCCGCAGTTTGTCATGGTGTGTAAATTAATTTAGACGCCGCCGCTATGAGTGAAAGCAGTTTAGGTAGTCAGATTAAGGAATAGGAAAATCAAGAAGGCTAAAAGTAGCCGTGTTCATTTGAGCGTATGCCGCGAGCGTTCTGCAACGTAGAGCGTCACGGGTTCGGGTCCCGGCTTTGGCATGGGTGTTTATGTGTAGCTGTGGAAAAATTCAGAAAAGCAATACATTAAAAAAACATAGAATTAAAAATGACCAAAAGAAGGATAAAGAATATATATGTAAGATATTACAGTATGTATTATTTTAATTTTAAAAATGGAAAAACAAAAGCTCTCTCTAAACTGTTGTTATGGATATACTTTGGCGTCAGTAACATAGTTGCTTATTTTTAAAGAACATTAGTGCTTATAAATTGTAATTAAAGCATGTTGGTGTCTTAATTAGTTAAAATAAGTTCTACAAAAATAGATCAGTGTGCTTAAATGACTTGCATGTATGTGCTATAACATTTCAGTCAGATTCGGAAACAGCTTTTGTGGTATTTGTCCTGAAATTAGCAGATTTCACACTGGCGGGAAATGGAGGTTAATCTCTCCTTTATATTGGGCCGCATTTTATTCCTGTAATATATTTATTATTTCTGTAATCATTCTTTTGTGAAATTCAAAGCGGTTGATTTGCCACCGGAATATCCGTAGGTTTGCTTATTGATACATTCCTCTTTTTTCAGGTTTTAATATATTTTACTCAGATTAACGTTCAATGTTGCACCTCCTAGTTTTTTCATTAGCGGTTTTCTGAAATTATTTTAAAAGTGCAATGAAGTTTATGATATTGGAATTATTGTGGGAGCAGCTGGCGTTCGAATCTGTATGCAAAAAGTTTGGATTTTCGTGGTGTGTAAGGAATATTTAAAATAATCTTAGTAGTTTTCGTATTATTACTTTCCCTACTCTTATGCGAACTTTATTTACAAATGTCTAATACTCTATCTACTTCGATTATTCGATATAAGCGTTTTAGGAATCATATTATTGCTAATTTTGCTTTAAGCAATTGTTAAAGTTTTTAAGAGCGGATTGGTTCGTGTTGCCTTTGAAATTGCACATTCTTTACCAAGCGTATGGCCAAGCGATTTCTACTTGATACTTTTTCGGCGCAAACCGGCAAGAAGGAATAAATCGGAAATAGTCCATTTTATGTGTGTACTACAGATATCCCTAAATAGTGCACTTTAACGGGAGCTGCTTTTTGTGTATTAAGTTTTTGTCTTACCATTTTCAAGTTATATAAAAACATACAGAATTTAAATGACTTTGTATTACCCTCCTAGAAAGTGCAAGATAGACATTTACTTTTTATGTGACAGGATCATAAGCGTTTTAATATTTTAATTAAAATTGTTAGAAACATTTTTGAGAAAAGCAAAATTGTCGAGTAATGTTCCATGAAGTGGTCCGGGGTGCTGTATTTTTGTTTAAATCTTCGTTTCGGGTCCTGTGAAGACGCTGAACTTAATGTACTTTTCGTTTTTGATGTACGCTTTATACACACACACACACACACACACACACACACACACACACACACACACACACACACACACACACACACACACATCTTTCTCTATTTCTGGTTTGATTCAGAGAAACACCAAATTATGTTTTTCTGTTAAAAGTGTCATACCGCAATGTTTAATGGAATACAGTATCTTTTGTTCTTACACACAGCTGAGAGTAAAACGACCACTACACTTTGTGATATCCTGAGGCATTGGGGTATAATAGTCTAAAATCTATCAGAAATTATAAGAAACCTCTTGTAAACATATTGGCTGGAAACCTCCTCACTGGAAATGCCTGTTTCTGTTCATCGGGTCCTAAGAGTTTTCTGTTACAGTAGTTCTTGTCTCTGTGTATGTTCCGTATTTTGTTCAGTATTTTTGGAAAACGTAATTGCTAATCGTAAAAACTATTATTGTGATTGTTATTCTTATGAATAACCTAAATGTACCTTTAACCACATCCCTCTGCCAGATTTGTCTAAAAAGAAAATTGCTGTTTTTTTTTTTTTAAAGATTTCATGCGGACAAATGATTGTCTTTTCGGGCCTGTAGACCTCTTTTTGATTTTTGAGTGCTAAAGTATATCATAGTGCAAATTCATTGATGGTGATAATTCGTTTCCCCTTTTGTCGTTGTTCCCAGAGGCCAGCAAAGCACATACGGATTTTGGTCCTTTTGTCTTTTAGCTCACGCCGGAAATAGTCCTGCATAATGCGCAGGTCACTTTATCACGTGTCCGGCAAATGCGCGGGTTGCCGTTCTGTGTTTCTTCGTCAGCCCCCCGCTTTCCATAAATCTGCTCCCTTCTACGCGAATGGGCTTACCCTTTTTAAATGATACAGGCCGTAAAGATGTTTCCGTGTAAACACCACCACTCCAAATAACAGCTAGTGCTAAAGCTCAATAACAATCAATTAGCTGTATGCTTTTAAATAGATAATAGTACTTGAAACAGTGCAATATATGGACCAACGGATTCATATTGTGAAGACCTAACCATGGATTGTTAAAGCTAAGGAGCACATGGCCAGATCGTACACGAGAGAGGTTAGCTCAATTTTTAGGGAATGCATTCTTTACGAGAGGTTGGAATTTTCTATTAGGTTACAAAGAATTACAACTCAATTATAATATTTACTAAACTAATTAACTACAGAGGTGGCCACAGCGCCGTTACCTTACAGAGCCAGGGCATTACGCCCTATCAGGTCCAAGACCTGCACACAAAGAGGACAGAGATTCACACTTTCTCTCTCAGGCAACCAGAGGGTGGAGGAGTGGGGGAGTGACGTCACATACCACTGAAGTGACAAACTATTATTGAACTATTGTTTGAATTAATACGTCACTTGTGACATCTCTCCCTCGCTTCCTCGAAGATCAATGGTTACATTGGTCTTAAAACCATTTTGCATTACTCTTGAAATAGTTATACATTAGATTTTTCACAATTTTTTTTTCTTGTTTTTCAAAAAGTTTGTTTTGTTCACAATACAAGATACGCAAATTGACTGAAAGTCTGTGTTGTCTCTGGAAGAATATGAAAAACCATGCCACCTTCTTGAATCTAAGATTAACATCTCCATTATTTGTTTTCATGTCCATTAGCTGGTTCATACAAATTTTCTAAATTTAAACATTCTACATAACTTAACAGGAGAACGCAGTAGATTTTTTTTTAAAAAAAAGTAACACTAATTAATTATAACGTTGGCGTCTCCAGTGCAAAACTTTTAGTTTGATAATTCAGCCACAAGTAAAAAAATAAAAATACGAGGGCTGTTCAATAAGGAATGATCATACTTTTTTTAAGGTCATAAATTTTCGCACTAAAATTTAATCTTATTATATTCTGTTAGCTTAATGTGAAACAAACACTGCGCATTAGTTTCATTGTTGGTACTCCTGATTCCCGCCTGTGAGAACCAGAAACGTTCAAACATGTTCAGTGTCGTCTACCGCGACAATGGACGTAACATGCAGTTAAAGTTGATTTTAGCTGAAGATCCCTAGTTTATTTCAAACTTAATCACTCCTGATGAACATTGGTTACATCATTTTGATCCTGAGAGCAAACAGCAAAGCTCAATGTGGAAATATCCTTCATCACCAACCCCCAAAAGCAAAAGTGGTTGCTTCTGCTGGGGAAGTTATGATCATCTCATTCTTTGATATTCATGGAATGGTTTATCAGCATGTTGTACCTGCACACACCCCTGTAACTGGACAATACTACAGGGATGTCCTGAAAACATTGGAAGTTAGGTGCAAAATACCACATTTCCGTGAAGCAGGCTGGATGCTGCGTCACGATAATGCGCGGCCGCATATTGCCAATGTTGTTGCTGAATATATTGCAAAAATCAACATGAAGTGCCTCCCTCACCCTTCCTATAGTCCGGATTTAGCCCCATGTGTTTTTTTTCTATTCCCTAACTTGGAGAAACGCCTTCGTGGGAGGTATTATCCATCAAGAGAAGCAGCGGTGAAGACTGCCGAGGCGATTTTGAAAGATATCTCAAAAGTGGTTTCCAGCATGTCTTTGAAGACTGGCAGAAACGCTGGGACAAGTGCATCGCATTCAGGGGAGACTATTTTGAGAACGACCATCAAAGTTATGAGGATGAGTAAAGATAAGTTGTCAACAGAAATTGTGATCATTCTTTATTGAACAGCCCTCGTAAAACTCACAGTCATAACACAACCCCACTGAGTTACATGCAACACTCAAGGCTTTTTATTTTTTTTAAGCACTACTAACTGTAGACGTTTGTTGACTGAAGTAAGGGGAACCATTTCCCACGCACGATTATAGCACGTAGACTGGTGTCGGCCTAAACTCGGCTAACACTTCCTGTATGTGTCCACTGGAAACTGTGGTGAGTGGAAAACACCTCCCCCACCCGACGATTGTGACTAGTACTTAAAAAAATTGAGATTTGCATCTAACTCAGTGGGGTTGTGTTGTGACAGTGATTTTTTATTTTATATTTTTACTTGTAGCTGAATTATCAAACTAAAAGTTTTGCACTGGGGACTCCAACGTTATAACTAATTGGTGTTACTTTATTAAAAAAATCTACTGCGATCTCGTGTTAAGTTGTGTAGAATTTTTAAATTTACAAAATGTGTATGAACCAGCTAATAGACATGAAAATAAATAATGGAGATGTTAATCCTAGATTCAAGAAGGTGGTATGATTTTTCATATTCTTTCAGAGACAACACAGACTTTCAATGAATTTGCGTATCTTGTATTGTAAACAAAACAAACTTTTTGAATAACAAAAAGAAAATTGTCTTTGTGAAAAATGTAATGTAATACTATATCAAGAGTAATGTAAAAAAATTTTAAGATCAATGTAACCATCGATCTTCGAGGAAGCGAGGGAGAGATGTCACAAGTGACGTATTAATTGAAATAATAGTTCAATAATAGTTGATGTGACTTCAGTAGTAGGTGACGTCACCCTCTGGTTGCCTGAGAGAGAAAGTGTGAATCTCTGTCCTCTTTGTGTGCAGGTCTTGGACCTGATTGGGCGTGATGCCCTGGCTTTGTAAGGTAACGGCGCTGTGGCCACCTCTGTAGTTAATTAGTTTAGTAAATATTATTATTATTATTATTATTATTATTATTATTATTATTATTATTATTATTATTATTATTATTATTATTATTATTATTATTATTATTATTATTATTATTATTATTATTATTATTATTATTATTATTATTATTATTATTATTATTATTATTATTATTATTATTATTATTATTATTATTATTATTATTATTATTATTATTATTATTATTATTATTATTATTATTATTATTATTATTATTATTATTATTATTATTATTATTATTATTATTATTATTATTATTATTATTATTATTATTATTATTATTATTATTATTATTATTATTATTATTATTATTATTATTATTATTATTATTATTATTATTATTATTATTATTATTATTATTATTATTATTATTATTATTATTATTATTATTATTATTATTATTATTATTATTATTATTATTATTATTATTATTATTATTATTGAGTTGTAATTCTTTTGTAACCTAATAGAAAATCCCAACCTCTCGTAAAGAATGCATTCTCTAAAAATTGAGCTAACCTCCCCCGTGTACGATCTGGCCATGTGCTCCTTAGCTTTAACAATCCATGGTTAACTAGCCGTAGGCCTGATTTTTTTTATTATTTTTTTTATTGTAATTTACGTCCTCCAGCGTTAAGTCATATCGGACGATGAATGGAATGGCTGAAATGATGCTCAAATGAGGCCAGGGTCCATAGAATTTAGGGTTATCCGAAATTCGTTTTGCAGGATGAGGGAAAACCCCGGAAAAACCTTATCCAGGTAACTCACCCTGAACGAGATTCGAACTCGGGACCTCTTGAACGTGAGGCAGACTTTTTTTGTTATAATTTTACGTCCTCCAACGTTAAGTGATATCGGACGATGAATGAAATGGGTGAAATGATGCTCAAATGAGCCCAGGATCCATAGAGCTTAGTTACCCGACATTCGTCCTTCAGGATAAGGGAAAACCCCGGAAAAAAAAAACCTTATCCAGGTAACTCACCCTGACCGAGATTCGAACTGGGGACCTCTTGAACGTGAGGCAGACTCCCTACCACCTCGCTCCCGAGGCGGGCGCGTGAGTAGCTTGGTTGCTTATTTGTAAAGAACATAAGCGCTTAAAATATTAATTAAAGTATCGTATAATTAAAGCACGTGGGTTTCTTAATTAGTTAAAATAAGTTGTACAAAAGTAGATCCGTGTGCTTAAATGCCATGCGTGTATGTACTCTAATATATCTGTCAGATTCGGATACAGTTTTTGTGATAATAATCCTGAAATTAGCAGATTTAACATTGGCGGGATATGGAGCTTAATCGCTCCTTAATATTATATTTAAATTTATACCGGTGATATATTTATTATTTCTTTAATCATTCTTTTGATAAATTCAAAGCGCTTTATTATCCACAGGCATATTCGTAGGTTTGCTTATTGATGCATTCTTCTTTTTTTCAGGATTTACCTTTCTTTTACCTCAGATTAACGTTCAGTGTTGTACCTTTAAGTTTTTTTATTAGTGGTTTTCTGAAATTATTGAAATTAATTAAATTATTTAAATTATTTTAAAAGTTCATTAAGTTTAAGATATTGGAGTTACGGTGGGTGCAGTTTTCACTCGATGCTCTACCCAAAGAAAGTAATGAATATTTAAAGCAATCTTATGAGTTATTCTGCCATTACGTTCCGTGGGAACTTTATTTACAAATGCTTAATGCTCGATCTACTTCGATTATTCGATATGAACGTTTTTATAAACTATATTTATTGCTAATTTTCTTGTAAGTGCAAGGGGAATACGCAAGGGTATGCCCACGCGATTTCTACTTGATGCTTCCTCAGCTAAAACCAGCAACAAGGAATAAATCGGAAATGGTCCATTTTATGTGTATACTACAGATATCCCTAAATAGTGTTCTTTACCCAGATCTGCTTTTCGTGTAGTAAGTTTTTGTCTTACCATTTCCGAGTTATATAAAAGCAATCCAGAATTTAATTACTTTGTGTTACCCTTCTAGAAAGTGCAAGAATGACATTTTACTTTTTATGTGAAAGGATCTTAAACATTTGGTATTTTAATTAAAATCGTTAGAAACTTTTTTGAAAAAATCAAAATTGTCGAGAAATGTTCCATGAAGTAGTCTTGAGTGATGATATTTTTAAATCTTTGTTTCGGGTCCTGGGAAAAGGCTGAACGTAATCTACTTTTCGGTTTTGAGTTATGTTTTACACACACACACACACACACACACACACACACACACACACACACACACACACACACACACACACACACACACACACACACACACACACACACACATACAAACGCGCGCGCATCTTTTTGTGTTTCTTGTTTGACTCAGCGAAACACAACAGGTGTTTTTCTGTTAAGATTGCGATATAAGGATGTATAATAGAATATATATCTTTTCTCCCTACACGCAGCAGAGTGATAATACCACTACACTTTCTAAAATCCTGAGGCATAGATATAATAGTCTAAAATCTGTCCACCGGGTACTAAGTGCTTTCTGTTACTCTAGTTCTTGTCTGTGTGTGTGAGTGTGTGTGTGTGTGTGTGTGTGTGTGTGTGTGTGTGTGTGTGTGTGTGTGTTATTGTGTGTGTGTGTGTGTGTGTGTGTGTGTGTGTGTGTGTGTGTGTGTGTGTGTGTGTGTGTGTGTGTGTGTGTGTGTGTGTGTGTGTGTGTTCCTTTTCTTTCCCCAGTATTTTTGTACAACGTGGTTTCTAATTGTAAAAGCTATTATTAAATTTGGATTGTTATTCTTATCAATAACCTACTTCTACCGCTAACCTCATCCCTCTGCCAGATTGTACTAAAAAGGATATTGCTCTTTATTCATATTTCATGCGGACTTGAGTGTTTTTGGAGCCTATAGATCTCTGTTTGATTTCTGAATCCTAAAGTATATCATAGTGCAACTTCATTGATGGTAATAATTGGATTCCTTTTTGTCGATGTCCCAGGGGCTTGCAAATTGTTGTGCTCTTGTCTTTTAGCTCGCGCCGGAAATAGTCCTGCATAATGCGCAGGTCTCCTTTTCCACGTGTCCTAGAGATGCGCGGGTTGCCGTTCTGAGTTTGTCGTCATACCCCCGCTTGCCGTAAATCTTGCTCGCTTCCCTGAGAATGGACTTACCCTTTTTAAATGCACAGGCCGTTAAGATGTTCCCATGGAAACACCACCGCTCCAAATAACAACCGGCACTGGAGCTCAATAACAATCAACTGTATGCTCTTAAATAAATAACAATACTTGACAACTGTGCAATTAACGGATCCACGACCTGTTACAGTGGAGGCTTTCTCGTGGTTGGAATATATGGGTAAATAATTGGATAAGTTAGGTAGAAGGGCCCCCCAGACAATAAAGATGAGGATCCGATGTACTGCTGATGACCTTGTAGCTAACGCCCTTAATCATACATTTCCATCCACATTGTTTGGAAAAAGGTTGTATGATTATGGCACGTAATTGTAGTGCTTGCATTTTTGGCATATACTGCTCAGTTGTTATGATAGTTTAATGTTTAGTTTGTAATGAGACCCATTTTCGACAAAGTAACCTTGATTCCGATGACGTATATTTGTGAACTTCTGCTGAAGGAAATAAGAATATAGTGACTCTAATTTATTTTTTGCTCAAGAAATGCATACAGTGCTTGGAACCCCCACCCCCTCCCGTCCGAAAACGTTTCAAGAGCGCGCGCGTGTGTGTAGTGCTTAACGCCCGCTTTTACTACATACGGCACCGCAGGCGATGACACTGATGCTACATGATGAAGATGGAGCACCGGTGGAATGAGATAGCGGGGGAAACCGGAGATCCCGGAGAAAACCCGCCCCAGCGCCGTGTTGTCCACAACAAATCTCACTTTGCGGTCACCTGGGATCGAACCCGGGCCGCCTTGGTGAGAGCCAAGTGGTCTAACCACTGAGCCACGGCGCGGCCTTTAAAGAGCGTAAAGGTCAGTATTATCTACATACAGTAATTTTGTACTTCGCGATGCTTCTAACAATCTCTTGCTCTGTGCTATCCGACATACTTCTACGTATTCTGTAATATTTACAAGCAATTCACCGAATCATCCTACAGTGTTAAATAGACAGGGAAATACGTCATTGGAGAAAACGGAAATGAAAATGTGGTTAAAGCAATATAGCATTGTGTAGATCCTAAAACAGGCAAAGCGGTATTCATACAACTATGAAACAGAAATGAGAGACCGTTTAAGGAAGAACGCAACAGATGCAACCTACGCAACTGCGTGTATATACTCTCTTACATAAACCACCACATCGCTACCAGTTCGATTAAGTTGAACTGATTTAGCCTCCAGTAAGCAACTAGGTTGTGTAACAAAATATGTTATAGGATTAGGATTACTACGGATGGGATTCGACACCGAACCCTGTGGTTTATCGTAGCTCAGCCCCCAGTAGGGCATCCACGATTGAAAGTTGACGCGAGAGGAGCGCTAGGGGGACCGTAGGAAGTAGTCACCACAGCGCCGAGACACCCGCCGACACTTGTATCCTGAAAGAGACCACCGGAGGAGAGATGATGGGAGTTAAAATGGAGCGAAAGGAAATTTGAGAGATAATTAACTAACCGAGCCTGGTGACTCAGCAAAATATCCGGAAAAAAAATCCAATGGTTCAGCTTGGTCGGCCATGTGAATCGAACCCGATCCTCCCAAATGCGGCCCACAGACCAAACCGGCTGAGCCATCTCGCTCGGTTAATAATTGTAAGAAAAGCAGTGCAAAGTCACCCTTCGAATGTGCGATGTTGGTAATAACCGCGGATGACTGGCATAAATCCTGTGTAGTGGATAAATACAACCGCTTTTGTTGAAATGGGAAGGATCATGGATCAAATTACTGACCAGTTCATTGTAAAACGCCATCAGAATAACCATACAAATATATGAGCACCTTACACTTCTGTGTCATTTATTTGCTTTCTACTACTATTTATTATTATTATTATTATTATTATTATTATTATTATTATTATTATTATTATTATTATTATTATTATTATTATTATTATTATTATTATTATTATTATTATTATTATTATTATTATTATTATTATTATTATTATTATTATTATTATTATTATTATTATTATTATTATTATTATTATTATTATTATTATTATTATTATTATTATTATTATTATTATTATTATTATTATTATTATTATTATTATTATTATTATTATTATTATTACTACTATCATATAATATATAATATTATGTATCATTATGTATAAGTATAATGTATATAATATTCGTCTTGGCATGGTTTCTGCCACATTACTTTACAATATGGAGTGCGTAATGTTAGGCAATAACATCGTAAAGGGGCGCAACTTTATTTTTTTGAAAAAAAAAAAAAATCATGTGTAACTAAACCTGAAACCATTCTAATTCTTTTCCCTGTTTGCACAGTTCTTTTCTAATATGTGTATGTACAGTGGCAAGTTAAGTCATGGGAAGTTCGTCTCTCCGCTCCGATTCGCTGAAAATCAAGCGAAGCTGAGGAAAGTTAGCCGTGCCACTGCCGTGCGTATAGTGGAAGTTTCCGGTGGCGTCCTGCAACTATTCTAAATGACGAGGGGATATCTGCCTACGCCAAAAACGGGGCAGTTGGGCCATCTGGTATATAATGGGATGTCTCATAAATTCTGTTGGTATATTTTTAGTTTTATTTCTTTTTGAAGTGAAGGCTTTGCGTTTTAGAAATTCGATAGGGAGTTCGTTTGCTCCTGAAAAGTATAAAAGAGCAAGAGCACAGAGAGAAACAGAAACCGAAACGCAAAAGTAAAAACGTATAAAGCGTATCAACGGTAAAAACATGCATAAGAATAAGAAAAAAACTATAAGATAAAGAACTCAATGGAAATGTTAAAAAGATTAAAGTTAAAATGAGGGTAAAGTCTTTTACCAAAGTGTAAATGATGGAAATAAAGTTTTTAAACCAAGGAACAGTATCTGTAAAGGTAAATATAACATAATTTTAACTTAAAAATCAAATATTCTTAAAGAGATGGGAGGAATATTTCAATAAACGTTTGAGAATGAGGATAGTAATGGAAAAGCTATAGAAAAAAGGAAGAATTGAATGACAGTGCTCTATCGCTAGAAGAAGTTAAGGAGATCATACATACCATTAATAGCAACAGAGCACCTGGAGTTGATAATGTACAATCAGAACTATTAAAAATGGAGGTCATAGGATGGTGGAAACAATACATAAATTACTTCAAAGTTAATGGAGACAAGTGCAAATCCCTAAAGAGTGCAAAATAGGTGTAATATGTCCAATATATTAAAAAGGTAACCCATTAATATGTGAAAATTATAGAGGAATTGCACTTTTATGAATAGTATATAAAGCAGTCTTCTAAATCCTATACCTAAGATTGTTACCATTTTAGGGAGGATTATTGGCAATTATTAAGCAGGTTTCAGACAAGAAAAGTCAACCATTAATATTATTTTCTTATCAAGACAGATTCTGGAAAAATCAAAGGAATATAAACTCTAAAACTATTCTCTCTTCATCGATTTCAACTCGGCATATGACAGTATGGATAGAGTGGAGCTGCATGAAACCCTTTAAAATTTCAAAATACCTGTAAAAATAATAAGACTAGTTGGAGTCACGGTAAATAATAGTATATGCCAAGTAAAGATCCTTTAGGCTCTATCAGAAGCATTTGAAACAACTAAAGGAGTAAGACCAGGGGACTCACTCACATGTCTATTAGTTAATTTAGCATTCGAGAAAGTTATCAGGCATTTTGGTGTCCCGAACAAGTGGCAGCCAACATGGCTTATGAAAGGAAAACAAAGTACATTGAATATTATTTCAAGAGGAAAAATAAAAAGTCAGAAAAGTATATACATAACTATAAATTTGAATTAGTGAATGGTTTCACATACTTGGGAATTGTTGTGAATGAAAGTAATGATATGAAAGAGGAAAAAACCAAAGAATACGAAATGCCAGTGGTGCGTATTTCGGTCTTATAAAACGCTTTAAATGAAAATTCTTTACACATAAAACAAAAATCAGAATATAGATATAAAACATTAATAAACTTGGTGCTGATATATGGACATGGTTCATGACAAAAGAGGACATGGCAAGGATTAGCACGTTTGAAGAGAAGATATTGAGAAAAATGTATGGACTAATTAAGGAGAATGGAGTTTGGCGAGTCAGGTATAATGGTGTATTACATAAAAGATACAAACACCCCAATCTCGTAAACTCAATTAAAATGTTAAGGCTGAGATGGACAGGGCAGGCCCAAAGACTGGATGGGGATGTCATAATTCGGAGAGCACTAGATTGTGAACTGTATTTTTTAAGGAGAGTGGGGAGACCAAATCTGAAATGGCTAGGCGGAATACTGGAGGATGTGAAAAGGCTGGGAATAAATAATTGGGGCATGGTAGCCAGAAGAAGAAATGTCTGGGGGAGGATTGTGAGGGAAGCCGGTACCCAACCTGGGCTGTAGCGCTAGACTGATGTTGATGATGGTGTTATTTGCTGCACAATATTGTGTGTTTAGTTTGTGTATGTTTATATATTTTATTCTTCACGTTAATAAAAAAATGTCAACTTGACAACAAAGAGAATTTTCGGTCGCTGGAAGAGAGCAGTGGATATTTTCGTGCTTCGGAATTCGTAGCATGGCTTCCTCGAAAGGAAATCGAAGCCGTAGACTTATGAAACGTAAAAAAACAACTCAAGCCTGATAAAGAATCCTTAGGGCAAAATTAAGCAGTGTGTTACTCCCAATACAGAATTAGAGCCGAGAACCAGTGCAATTAGAAGAGTGTTTATAAATAAAGGCTCAGTATCAATTTTATGACTATCTTATCCAATACCCTGTTCATTAAAGTTACTTCGATAGCATTTTCCGGGATCCCATAATATCGGGGTTGTATTTAACTTGGGGGTGATAAATTGGGACAGTCCGTCTGCTATTACAGGCGTGTGTACGTGTGTGTTATTTTTCGTTTCTACAAGCTTTCGTGGCTATTATTATTATTATTATTATTATTATTATTATTATTATTATTATTATTATTATTATTATTATTATTATTATTATTATTATTATTATTATTATTATTATTATTATTATTATTATTATTATTATTATTATTATTATTATTATTATTATTATTATTATTATTATTATTATTATTATTATTATTATTATTATTATTATTATTATTATTATTATTATTATTATTATTATTATTATTATTATTATTATTATTATTATTATTATTATTATTATTATTATTATTATTATTATTATTATTATTATTATTATTATTATTATTATTATTATTATTATTATTATTATTATTATTATTATTATTATTATTATTATTATTATTATTATTATTATTATTATTATTATTATTATTATTATTATTATTATTATTATTATTATTATTATTATTATTATTAGTTGTTGTTGTAGTTGTTGTAGCAGTAGTAGTAGTTGTTGTAGTAGTAGTTGTTGCATTGTTATTATTGTTTTTTTTTTTCAAAAGTGTGAAAACCGTAAGTGGGGAGGTTGATATTGCTAACGCGAGGTAATAGGATTTTCATCAGACGGCGCCTAACCTTCCTACTGACAATACACGTGCGTTGCGCGTTCTTTGTTCCGAATGAAAGGACGTCTCTAGAGTGCTGCGAGCAAGAATATTATTGTGATGGACCTTATTAGAGCGGTGCAAGAAAGAGGAATATTGTTTTATTTTACTTTATTTTGGTTTAAGATTTTGCTAGTGATATTGTACACTACAGTATTTGGCTTAAGACTAGTGTTTAATGTCGGCACTATATTGGTAAATTTGGGACTGAATGCTGCGCATGGCTGTCGACTCCTCCGGTACATGTGTACGAGATTATGTTCTTAATGTTCAAATTTTTTTTTTGAAATAGTGACTGAAGGTGCGGCGTGATGACCAGTTTTGTAATGAAGAGTCAGTGGATGGAATGCGTTTTAAGGTAAAATTTGTCCGGTGTAATTCGTTGTAAAATATACATTTTCTTGGCAAATTTTTTTAAAAAGAGAAAAACAAAAGAAGAGGAGTTAATACATGTTTTGAAAAATCTAGCAGTAGGGGTTAAACTTAAATTAAAATTTAAAATAAGATGTGCAACTTTCTTATCCGTCAGCTCAAGACTGTCTACAGAATAAAATAATTTACAAATTATTATTCAGCAAAAATATCCAATTGGTTAGATTTATCGCATCTTAGAGAATATTAAATGAGGGAACTAACAATAATGTACGATTTTTATATGTTAAGTTGTTTTGTATTTGTAGGCTTGTATAACTGGGAGAAAATGTAACTCTGTTCGCTGCCTGTAATATTTGTTGTAGGTTCTCTTTGTGCGAAGTGGCGCTTGGGTACGGCGCGGAACAATAAATACCGTCAACAGGTAGAGTTAAATATGTAATAGGTGTTGCAAAATGTTGTATTTTCCGAGTTAGAGCCTAATAGAAAAATAAAGAAAATAGTTTACATAGCCACAGCTTTAACCTGGTGTCGAGTGGGTAAATATGGACTTATTGTTCCTCCTTCTTCCGCTCCGTTCCACCCCGTCTGTGCGCAGTTTGTCATAATAATAACCCATGGCGCGACAACCCTTAGAGGGCCAAGGCATACCAACCCGACTGCCGGCTTCACGCCCACTTACGCACGGCAGAGGTGGACGATCATCCAACAGATACGGGGAGGAGATGTGATCAGCATCTCGGCATCCCCCAGCCGGAATGTTGGTTTCCGTGACCAGGGCCGCTTACCTAGCGTAAGCTCCTCACTTTCCTCTGGATGCTGAGTGGGCACCGGTTCTATACCCGGGACATAAAATCCCCACCACATAGGTGGGATCGAACCCGGGCCGCTTTCCGTGGCCAGAGACCAAGGCATGCTGCCTTACCACACTACGCCACGGCGCAGGACCCGCAGTTTGTCATGGTGTGTAAAATAATTTAGACGCCGCCGCTATGAGTGAAAGCAGTTTAGGTAGTCAGATTAAGGAATAGGAAAATCAAGAAGGCTAAAACTAGCCGTGTTCACCAGAGCGTATTCCGCGAGCGTTCTGCAACGTAGAGCGTCGCGGGGCGGGGTCCCGCCTTTAGCATGGGTATTTATGTGTATCTGTGGAAAAATTCAGAAAAGCAAAACATTAAAAAATATAGAATTAAAAATGACCCAAAGAAGGATAAAGAATATGTATGTGAGATATTATGGTATGTATTACTTTAATTTTGAAAAATGGAAAACAAAAGCTGTCTCTAAACTGTTGTTATGGATATACTTTGGCGTCAATAACATAGTTGCTTACTTTTAAAGAACATTAGTGCTTATAAGGGGAATACGCAAATACAGTAGGCTTTAAGCAACGGTTAAAGTTTTTAAGAGTGGATTGGTTCGTGTTACCTTTGAAATTGCATATTCTTTACCAAGCGTCTGGCCAAGCGACTTCTACCTGATGCTTCCTCAGCGCAAACCAGCAACAAGGAATAAATCGGAAATGGCCCATTTTATGTGTATACTACAGATATCCCTAAATAGTGTACTTTAACGGGAGCTGCTTTTTGTGTACTAAGTTTTTGTCTGTCTTACTGTTTCCAAGTTATATAAAAGCGATACAGAATTTAAGTGACTTAGTATTACCCTCCTAGAAAGAGCAAGATAGACACTTTACTTTTTATGTGACAGGCTCTTAAGCATTTGGTATTTAAATTAAAATCGTTAGAAACATTTTTGAAGCTCAAAATTGTCGAGAAATGTTCCATGAGGTAGTCCTGGGTGGTGGATTTTTTTAAAATGCTTGTGTCGGGTCCTGAGAATATGCTGAACTTAATCGAATTTTTCGTTCTTGAGTTACGTTTTACACACACACACACACGCACACGCACACGCACACGCACACGCCCACGCCCACACGCCCACACGCCCACACGCCCACGCCCCCACCCCCACCCCCACCCCCAACCCACACCCCCACGCCCACCCCCACACCCACACCCACCCACACACACACTCTCTCTTTGCTATTTCGTGTTTGATTCAGCGAAACACAAATCATGTTTCTTTGTGTTAAGATTGCGATATAACGATGTATAATAGAATACAGTATCGTGTCTTCCTACACGCTGCAGACTGAGTGAAAAGACCACTACACTTTCTGATATCCTGAGGCATAGAAATAATAGTCTAAAATCTGTCCACCGGGTCCTAAGAGCTTTCTGTTACTCTAGTTCTTGTCTCTGTGTCTGTTCCTTTTTTTCAGTATTTTTGTACAACGTGATTGCTAATTGTAAAAACTATTATTGAATTTGAATTGTTATTCTTATCAATAACCTACTTCTACCTTTAGTCTCATCCCTCTGCCAGACTGTACCAAAAAAGGAGATTGCTCTTTATTCATATTTCATACGGACAATTGATTGTTTTTGGAGCCTGTGGAACTCTTTTTGATTTCTGAACCCTAAAGTACATCGTAGTGCAACTTCATTGATCGTAATAATTCGATCCCTTTTTGTCGATGTCCCAGGGGCTTGCAAAGCACATACGGATGGTTGTTCTTTTGTCTTTTAGCTCGCGCCGGAAATAGTCCTGTATAATGCGCAGGTCCCCTGTACCACGTGTCCTAGAAAAGCATGGGTTGGCTTTCTGGGTTTGTTCCTCATACCCCCGCTTGCCGTAAATCCGCTCGCTCGCCTGAATGGACCTACCCCTTTTAAATGGTACAGCCCGTTAAGACGTTGCCATGGAAACACCACCGCTCCAAATAACAACTAGTTCTAAATCTCAATAACAATTAATTGGCTGTATGCTTTTAAGTAAACGATAGTATTTGACAACTGTGCAATTTATGGACGCACGGACTCTTACACCGGAGGCTTTCTCATAGTTGGAATATATGAGTAAATAAATGGATTGGTTAATTAGACGGGTCCTCTCCTCAGACACTAAAGTTCAGCATCCAATAGACCGCTGATGACCTTGTAGCTAACGCACTTAATCATACCCTTATATCCACATTGTTTGGAAAAGTGTTATATGATTATGGTACGTAATTGTAGTTCTTGCATTTTTTTGGGCAAATACTGCTCAGTTGTTATGATAGTTGAATGTTTAGTTGGTATTTGGACCCATTTTCGAGAAAGTGACCTTGATTCCGATGCCGTATATTTTTATACTTCTGCTGAATGAAATAGAATATAGTGTCTAATTTATTTTTTTCTCAAAAAATGCATACAGTGCATGGAGCCTCCGCCCCTTCTCCCGTCCCAAAAAGTTTCAAGAGCATAAATGTCAGTATTATCTACATAAATTTCTAACAGTAATTTTGTACTTCACGATGCTTCTAACGATCTCTTGATCCGTGCTATACCCTCAAGCTCATCGTGGCTGCAAGTCGAAATCGGGATCTCTTGAACATGAGGCGAACACGTTACCGACTACCTTACAGAAATGACGGTTTTTAAGGCAATTAAGCACTTTATAAATGCATAATTTTTTGGCTCATAAACTATGTTGCTTTTGTTCTCATTTTTTAAAGTAAGCCTGCACTTATAGAATAAACTGTTTTGGCAATGCCTTTCAGGCATTTTTAGGAAAATTATACTCTACAAGGAAGCACGTTTGATTTTTTAATGTTAATATACTTTTTGAGTTCAATAAAATAGGTGCTAAGTCAATAATATGCAGCATTTTCGACAACACTTACGTTTTGCGTTTAATCAAGGTTCTAGAGCATAAGAACACAGTATTCCCTATTCAAAAATTAAAATGGGTTGCAAAATAATTTTATCTTTCACGTAAAATTGTCACCTAAAAGAGGCAGAAGAATTGGGTTAGCCCATTATCTGTGTGTATAAATTACGCCGCTGAATGTACTACTAACAGTTTATTCACAATAGGATAACACCAATTTACTTGGTGCCCAACTAGAAAGTCCAGCACATTGGAAATTCCACAAAGAGGCTGAGAATGTTGTCGTACGTGAAGTTGGGGTAAGATGTGAGCGTCTGGTCCCTAAGTTCGCGTGTTCAAACTCGGCGGTGGTCGATGGAGTTTCTCTTGCTTAAAAATTTCTAGAATGGCTTCTTCGGCAGCATAGCGAAGCAGATGTTCTCGTGTGGTAGATTTACGGAACGTAAGGTTATTCTAAAAGTTTTTGTGTAAGTTGTTCTTAGTGGATGATATTATGGGTGTACACCAGAGTCTATTAAAAAGGTTTGCAGTTTTTGCTAAATTCTATATTATAGTGTTCTTTCAGCTACTTTAAAAATACAAGCTATGTAAAAATTTATAGCACTGCTTCCTTATTTAGCTGTTTTGTGTGCTTATTATTACGGTTTTCCCCTGGTAAAGGGTCAAAACATAAACCATTAAAGTCGATTTCTAAGGTCCATAATTTTCTTTATTTCTGGGAGGACTACGAAGCACTAGGAAACGATAGAAAAATAATATCACTGTATATTTAATGAACCCATTTACTGCGACTGGTGTATCTCCTGTACCATATTCAGAGTAATTGGTGATAAGATGAATACTGATGCTGCAGGACGTTCAGAAAGAAGTAGCCTAACAGAACATCAAAAAAGATTGCAATCGATTCTTTTACTGTAGTTCTTGTTAAGAGTAAAGTATACTGTTTATATTCTACGGGTTAAATTCGTAAATTGTTAGATATCCACAACAATTTGTTACAGGAAAATGTAAATGACAGCAATATATAGACATAAACAGAATTTTATAAGGACTTAAGTATTGACACTTATAAAAATTTTAGGCAGATATTTCTTTGAGTAAAACCAGATATATTATCAAAGAGTTACATTTTTTAACTGAAATGAGTTCTGTAACAGTTATTACAAACCCTATCTTTTATATTGACGAAACTGTGTTTAGTTTAACATAAAAAGAAAGTAAAAGGAGTATGGATATGGTAAAATCTGTTGGTGACCATTGACATACTTCTTCCGAATATTCCTCTGTATTCCATATTTACAAACAATTCGCCGAATCATCCTACAATATTAAATAGATATGGAAATACGTCATTGGAGAAAACGGAAATGAAAATGTGGTTAAAGCAATATAGCATTGTGTAGATCCTAAAACAGTCAAACCGGTATCCATACAACTATGAAACAGAAAAGGGAGTTTAAGAAAGAACGCAAATGCTGCAACCTACGGAACTGCGTGTATATACTCTCATATACATAAACCACCACACTGCTACCAGTTCGGTTAAGTTGAACTCATTTAGCCTCCAGTAAGCAACTAGGTTGGGTAGCAAAATATATTGTAGGATTAGGATTACTTTGGATGGGATTCGACACCGAGCCCTGTGGTTTATCATAGCTCAGCCTCCAGTAGGGCATCCACGAGTGAAATTTGACGCGAGAGGAGCCCTAAGGGGACCGAATTAAGGAGTCACCACAGCGCCGAGACACCCGCCGACACTTGCATCCGGAAAGAGACCACCGGAGGAGAGATGATGGGAGATGAAATGGAGCCAAAGGAAATCTGAAAGATATAATTAACTCTCCGAGCCTGGTAACCCGGCAAAATCTAAGAAAAATTACAATGGTTCAGGTTGGTCGATCGTGTGAATCGAACACCATGCTCGCAAATGCGGGACACGGACGAAACCTCCCGAGACATCCCGCTTGGTTAATAATTGTAAGAAAAGCAGTGCAAAATCACCCTTCGAAAGAGCGTTGTCCGTAGTAACCGCGGATGATTGGCATCATCATCATCATCATCATCATCATCATCATCATCATCATCATCATCATCATCATCATCATCATCATCATCATCATCATCATCATCATCATCATCATCATCATCATCATCATCATCATCATCATCATCATCATCATCATCATCATCATCATCATCATCATCATCATCATCATCATCATCATCATCATCATCATCATCATCATCATCATCATCATCATCATCATCATCATCATCATCATCATCATCATCATCATCATATAATACGAGGCATGTTTTTTTTAAGTCAGCACCGTTTTGGAATTAAAAAAAGACGTGCATAGATATCGCAATCATTTTATTTTTACATGAAAGCCTGTACCTTAATCTACTTTGCTACATAATTTCCGCCCCCCAGGGGCCTACTTCGGTAGGTACGGGTTTGGAGCACCCGGGGTCCCGAGCCAACAGTCTTCCTCGTGTGGGCTCCTCTTCGTGTTTGAGGGAGACGGTCAACAGGCCCACCCACGTGTAGGCCGTGGAGAAGGTTTTTAGATTCTTGTCTAGTTTAGAGTTTAGGATTTAGTGAACGAAATTTTTAGTAGGTTTTGGTTGATGTTTTTTATGTGCGTGTATTTTTAATAGGTTTTGTTACACTTGTATAGGTTTTAGAAAGTTTTATATCTGGCTTTTGCTAGACTAGTTTTTTAAAGGGCGCTGATGACAGCCGTAGTTGAGCGTCCTTATATATATTATATTATATCATCATACATAATTTCCGTGAATATTGAGGCACTTGTCATAACGTGGCACCAGTTTTTGAATACATTCCTCATAAAATTCTGCCGCCTGACATGTTAACCACTGTATCACAGCTGTTTTGACTTCGATATCGTCTTGAAGACGCTGACCACCCAGATGTTTCTTCAAGTGTAGGAACAAATGGTAGTCGCTGGGCGCCAGATCAGGGCTGTATGGAGGATGATCTAGAGTTTCCCATTGAAAAGATTTGATGGGATCTTTGGTCCGATTAGTCACATGTGGACGGGCATTGTCATGCAGCAAAACGATACTCTTACTCAACTTGCCACGTCTTTTGTTCTGGATAGTACGGCGCAGATTGTTCAATGTATCACAATAAGACGCTGCATTGATTGTCTCTGTACGAGGCAGAAACTCCACTAGCAATACTCCTTTTCTGTCCGCCCAAAAAACTGTGTACATGATTTTCCGGGCAGAAATTGTTTGCTTAAACTTCACTTTTGTGAGTGATCATGAATGTCGCCATTCCATGGATTGTTGTTTCGATTCTGGTGTGACGTAGGCCACCCCATGTTTCGTCACCAGTAACAATTTGGTCTAAAAAATCCTCACCTTCATTGTGGTACCGCTCAAGGAAATTCAGTGCATTGCTTAAACGTTGGGTTTTGTGCAAATCCGTCAACATTTTCGGAACCCAACGTGAACACAATTTCCGGTACTTCAAGTTCTCGGTCACAATGCGATACAAAACACTACGAGAATATTGAGGAAAATAGTCTCACAATGATGAAATTGTGAAGCGTCTGTTTTCTCTCACCTTTTCGTTCACTTTCTGCACCAACTCTTCAGTAACGACCGAAGGACGCCCACTTCGTTCTTCATCATGCACATTTGTGCGGGTATCTTTAAATCCTCTCACCCATTTCCTTACCATTCCATCACTCATAATGTTTTGTCCGTAAACTTCACAGATCTCACGATGAATATCGATCGATTTTACGCCTTTAGCACTAAGAAATCGTATAACAGCACGTAGTTCGCAATCGGCGGGACTCACGATTGTCGGAGGCATCTTAAACACTCAGTAACCAACGTATAGAATGAATAATCAGAATGTAATGACGCCAGTGCGTAGAAAAGCGATATAAGTAGCCAGCGAGCATGCGCGGAACGCCGACCGTAGAGCTGCGGAGGCGGAATCTCAAAACGGTACTGACTTAAAAAACACGCCTCGTATATCATATTATGTATTATTATATGTATAATCTACATAGTATTCGTCCTGGCATGGTTTCTGTCACATTACCTAACAATGCGGTGTGCGTAATGTTAGGCAATAACATCTTAAAGAGGTGCAGCTTTATTTCCTCGAAAATAAATTGTCTGTAACTAAAGTTGAAAACGTTTTAATTCTTTTCCCTGTTTGCACAGTTCTTTTCTAATATGATGATGCACACTCGCTAGTTAAGTCCTGGGAATTGCGTCTCACCGCTCCGATTCGCTGAAAATCAAGAGAAGCTGAGGAAAGTTAGCCGTGCCACTGCTGTGCGTATAGCGATGTTTCCGGTGGCGTCCTGCAGCTATTCTAAATGACGTGGGGATATCTGCTTACGCCAAAGACGGGGCAGTTAGGCCATTTAGTATATAATGGGATGTCTCATAACTTCTGTTGGTTTATATTTTCTTTTTGATGTGTAGGCTTTGCGTTTTAGATATTTGATAGGGAGTTATTTGCTCCTGAAAAGTATAAAAGAGTAGCAGCACAGAGATTAACAGAAACAGAAACGGAAGTGTATTAAAATAAATGGGAAAAGACATGCATAAGAATAAGAAAAAACTATAAGAAAAAGAACTCATTGGAAGTGTTGAAAAGAATGAACTTAAAAGTGAGAGTTAAGTCTTTTACCAAACTGTAAATGAAGAAGAGAAAGTTTTTATACCCTGAAACAGTATATGTAAAGATAAATATCACATAATGTTAACTTAAAAGTCAAATATTCTCAAGAGATGGAGGGAATACTTTCATAAACGTTTAAATGGAGATATTAATGTAAATGATGATGAGGATAGTAATGGAAAAGCTATAGAAAAAGAGGAAGAAGTGCAAGACACTGCTCCATCTCTAGAAGTTAAGGAGATCATACATAGCATTAATAGCAAACGAGCACCTGGAATTTATAATGTACAATCAGTAGTACGAGGCATGTTTTTTAAGTCAGTACCGTTTTGCGATTCCGCCGCCGCAGTGCTACGGTCGGCGTTCTGTGCATGCGCGGTGGTTACCTACATCTCTTGTCTACGCACTGACACCGTTACAGTCTGATTCTTCATTGTATATGTTGGTTACTGAGTGTTTAAGAAGCCTCCGACAATCGTGAGTCCCGCCGATTGTGAAGTACGGGCTCTTATACGATTTCTTAGTGCTAAGGGCGTAAAACCGATTGATATTCATCGTGAGATCTGTGAAGTTTACGGAAAAAACATTATGAGTGATGGAATGGTAAGGAAATTGGTGAGAGCATTTAAAGATGGCCGCACAAATGTGCATGATGAAGAACGGAGAGGGCGTCCTTGGGTCGTTGCTGAAGATTTGGTGCAGAAAGTGGACGAAAAGGTGAGAGAAGACAGACGCTTTACAATTTCATCATTGTGCGACTATTTTCCTCAATAATCTCGCACTGTTTTGTATCGCATTGTGAGCGAGAACTTGAAGTGCCGGAAATTGTGTTCACGTTGGGTTCCGAAAATGTTGACGGATTTGCACAAAACCCAACGTTTAGGTAGTGCATTAACTTTCCCTGAGCGGTACTACAATGAAGGTGAAGATTTTTTAGACCAAATTGTTACTGGTGACGAAACATGGGTGGCCTACGTCACACCGGAATCGAAACAACAATCCATGGAATGGCGACATTCATCATCACTCACAAAAGTGAAGTTTGAGCAAACAATTTCTGCCCGGTAAATCATGTGCACAGGTTTTTGGGACAGACAAGGAATATTGCTAGTGGAGTTTCTGCCTGGTAATGAGACAATCAATGCAGCGTCTTATTGTGAGACATAGAACAGTCTGCGCCCTGCAATCCAGAACAAAAGACGTGGCAAGTTGAGTAAGGGTATCGTTTTGCTGCATGACAATGCCCGTCCACATGTGGCTAATCGGACCAAAGATCTCATCAAATCTTTTCAATGGGAAACTCTAGATCATCCTCCATACAGCCCTGATCTGGCGCCCAGCGACTACCATTTGTTACTGCACTGGAAGAAACATGTGGGCGGTCAGCGTCTTCAAGACGATAACGAAGTCAAAACAGTTGTGATATAGTGGTTAACACGTCAGGCGGCAGAATGTTATGAAGGGGGTATTCAAAAACTGGTGCCACGTTATGATAAGTGCCTCAATATTCACGGAATTTATGTACAAAAGTAGATTAAGGTACAGGGTTTCATGTAAAAATAAAATTATTGCGATATCTATGCACGTCTTTTTTTAATTCCAAAACGGTACTGACTTAAAAAACATGCCTCGTATTAAAAATGGAGGTCAGAGGCTGGTGGGAAAAATACAAAAATTGCTGCAAAATATACGGAGAAAAGGGAAAATCCCTAAAGAGTGGAAAATAGGTGTAATATGTCCAATATATTGAAATGTGACCCATAAATATGCGAAAATTATAGACGAATTACACTTTTATGAATAATATATAAAGCACTTTCCGAAATCCTATATCTAAGACTGTTACCATTTTCAGAGATGGTTATTGGTTGTTATTAAGTAGGTTTCAGACAAGGAAAGTGAACCATTAATTAGATTTTCTTATCAAGACAGATTCTGGAAAAATGTAAGGAATATAAACTCGAAAACTGTTATCTGTTCATTGATTTCAACTCGGCATATGACAGTATAGATAGGCTAGAGCTGAATGAAAATCTTAAAGAATTCAAAATACCTGTGAAAGTATTAAGACTAGTTGGAGCCATAATGAATAATAAGTATATGCCAAGTAAAGATACTTTCAGCTCTATCAGAACCATTTGAAACAACTAAAGGAGTAAGACAAGGGGACTCACTCACATGCCTATTTTATAATCTAGCATTGGAGGAAGTTATTAAGGATGTTGGCACCCAAACAAAAGGTACAATATTTAATAAGTCCACACAATTATTGACATATGCAGACGATAAGGATTTACTCATCAGAGCAGAAAAGGATATGGTAAGGGTATTTATAAATCTAGAACAAGCAGCAGCCAACATGGGGTTAAAAATAAATGAAGGGAAAACAAATTACATGCTATCTAATATCAAGAGGAACAATAAAGAACCAGAAAAATATATTCATATTCCTAAGTATAAATTTGAAATAGTGAACGGATACACATATTTAGGGTCTGTTGTGAATGAAATTAATGATATGAAAGAGGAAAAAACCAAAGAATATGAAATGCCAATGTTGCGTATTTTGGTCTTATATAACACCTTAAATAAAAATTCGTTACACATAAAACAAATATCAGAATATATAAAACAATAAACTCGGTGCTGATGTATGGAAGAGAGACATGGTTTATTAAAAGAGTACATGGCAAGGATTAACACGTTTGAAGGGAAATACCGAGAATGATTTATGGCCTAATTAAGGAGAAAGGAGATTGGCGAATCAGTTATAAAGGTGAATTACATAACATACAAACACCCCAATCTCGTAAAATCAATTAGAATATCAAGGCTGAGATGGGCAGGGCAAGTCCAAAGACTGAATCGGCAGGTCATAATTCGGAGAGCACTGGATTGTAAACTGTATGTTTTATGCAGAGTAGGGAGACCAAACCTGAGATGGATAGGTGGAGTGAATGTGAGGATCTACTCCCATTAGTCCTGGACCCGTAGGACCAGAACCCGGACCTCTCGGGTTCGTTTTACCGTAGGACAGTACCTAATTTATAAACTGCCCCCCCCGCTGCTCACGTCAGACGGGACGGAAGTGGATACGCCACTTACGCGCCGGTCCTTAATGAACCAGCTACCAAAAAACTTTGGTAGGGCCGCCGGTGATCTAGCAAACCAGCTACTAGCTCTGCAGGCTAGCACCCTGGACTTATGAGGCAAACCTCTACCCCTTCCGGGCTGCAGGAGCCTGGCCGGAGGTACCCAATTTCCCGTGGGTGGCGGGAACACACTGCCCCCTCGAGTCCAACCCAATCCGAACAGCTCCCAAAGGGAGGGGCTCGAATGTTCGGCCCGAGGTTCCTCTAGTAACGTCAGAGGTACCACGAGTGCTAAGGGTCCGGAGCGCCCGCACTTGGCAGCTGAAAGGGACGAATCCCTTCCCCTTCGGGAGGATAGGCGGAGTACTGGAGGATGTGAAAAGGCTGGGAATAAATAATTGGTGGATGGTAGCCAGAAGAAGAAATGTCTGGGGGAGGATTGTGAGGGAGGCCGATACCCACCTTAGGCCCTAGTGCTACAGTAAAGTTGATGATGTTATTTGCTGCACAAAATAGTGTGTTTAGATTGTGTATGTATTTATTTATTCAGGTCAATAAAAAAGTGTCAACTTGACAACAAAGAGCATTTTCGGTCGCGGATTTAAACTCGGAAGAGCCCGATGGATTTTTTCGTGCTTAAGAATACGTAGCACGGCTTCTTTGCAAGGAAATCGAAGCCGGTGGTCTAGTGTCGTAGATTTACGAAACTTAAAAATAAAAAATACTCAAGCCTGATAAAGAATCCTTATGGCATACGTAAGCAGTCTGTTCCGCTCAATACGGAATGAGACGCGAGAACTGTTGCAATTAGAAGAGTGTTTATAAATAAAAGCTCAGTATCAAGATAGAATTTTATGACAATATATTATCCAATACCTTGTTCATTAAAGTTACTTCGATAGCATTTTCCGGGATCCATAATATCGGGGTTGTATTTAACTGTGGGGGTCATAAATTGGGACAGTCCGTCTGCTATTACGGGCGTGCGCGCGCGCGCGCGCGCGCGCGTGTGTGTGTGTGTGCGTGTGTGTGTGTTATTTTTCGTTTCTACAAGTTTTTGTGGCTATTATTATTTTTTACATTATTATTATTATTATTATTATTATTATTATTATTATTATTATTATTATTATTATTATTATTATTATTATTATTATTATTATTATTATTATTATTATTATTATTATTATTATTATTATTATTATTATTATTATTATTATTATTATTATTTTTTACATTATTATTATTATTATTATTATTTTTTACATTATTATTATTAGTAATAGTAGTAGTAGTAATAGTAGTAGCAGTAGTTGTTGTAGTTGTATTTTTTATTATTAGTATTGTTTTTTTCCCACACTGTGAAAACCGTAAGTGGGGAGGTTGATATTGCTAACGCGAGGTAATAGGATTTTCATCAGACGGCGCCTAACCTTCCTACTGACAATACACGTGCGTCGCGCGTTCTTTGTTCCGAATGAAAGGACGTCTCTAGAGTGCTGCGAGCAAGAATATTATTGTGATGGACCTTATTAGAGCGGTGCAAGGAAGAGGAATATTGTTTTATTTTATTGTATTTTGTGTTACGATTTTGCGTGTGATATTGCGCACTACATTATTTGGTGTAAAAATTGTGTTTGACTTGGGCGTTTTATTTAGGGAGTTTGGAATGAATGACGCTGATGGTCTTTACCTGCTCCGGTACATGTTTACGAAATTATGTTCTTAAACTGAAAAGTTTCTAAAGGTGTGACGTGATGACCAGCTTTGAAATGAAGAATCAGTGGATGGAATGCATTTTAAGGTAAAATTGGTGCAGTGTAATTCGTTGTAAAATATACATTTTCTTGAAAAATCTAGCATTCGGTGTTAAACTTTAATTAACATTGAAAATAAAATGTGCAACTTTCTCATCCGTAAGCTCAAGATTGATTACAGAAGAAAATCATTCACAAATTATTATTCAGCAATTATATCCAATTGCTTAGATATATGGGAAACGAGGGAACTTACAATAATGTACCATTTTTATATCTTAAGTTGTATTGTAATTGGAGGCTTGCATAAACGGGAAAAAATGCAACTGTGTTCGATTTTCCTTTCGGTGCCTGTAATAGTTGTTGCAGGTTCTCTTTGTGCGAAGTGGCGCTTGGGTACGACGCGGAACAATAAATACCGTCAACAGGTGGAGTTAAATATGTAATAGGTGTTGCAGAATTTTAAGTTTTTCGAGTTAGGGCCTAATAAGAATGGAAAGAAAATAGTTAACATAGGCACAGCTTTAACCTGGTGTGGGGTGGGTAAATATGGACTTATTATTCCGTCCTTGTCTTCTTCCGCTTCATTCCACCCCGTCTGTCCGCAGTTTGTCATGGTGTGTAAAATAATTTAGACGCCGCCGCTATGAGTGAAAGCAGTTTAGGTATTCAGATTAAGGAATAGGAAAATCAATATGGCTAAAAGTAGCCTGTTCGCTAGAGTTTATGACGCTTACGTTCTGCCACGTAGAGCGTCGCGGGTTCGGGTCCCGCCGTTGGCATGGATGTTTATGTGTATCTGTGGAAAAATGTAGAAAAGCTAAACACTAAAAAAACGTTGAAGTAAAAATGACCAAAGGAAGGATAAATTATATATCATATTGTAGTAGTATAGAATTGAGAGTTTCAGCACAGTGTAGATACGATGTTGAACTCTCCTCTGTGTTAATATATGAGTGATGTAGAATGCTCATTGATTTAGAACTCTCCTATATGAAAATCGAGTTGTAAAAGAAGGGGAGTGTTGGCGTAGTGCCGTTCTCCCCTGTGCAGTGAGATGTGTCTGAGGGTTGGGGTGATGATGATGATGATGATGATGATTGTGTGTGTGTGATGTGTGATGTGTGATGGGTGGGATGGGTAACGGGGGTTCCGGGGATGTTTGAATTAAATGTATTGATAGTAATTCTTCGATGACTGTGCTTGAACTCTCATGTATGAATATCGAGTCTAGGGTTTGATATCTATTACGTTCAGTGCTTCGATGACTGTGCTTGAACTCTCATGTATGAATATCGAGTCTAGGGTTTGATATCTATTACGTTCAGTGCTTCGATGTCTGTGCTTAAACTCTCATGTATGAATATCGAGTGTAGGGTTTGATATCTATTACGTTTAGTGTATGATATATGATGCAGTATCGTTAATCTTTAGATAAAAGAATATCGAGAGAATGATTAGGTATGTTTACTGGGAGAGATTTATGAAAATAAATGTAATAAGACATTCTGGTAAGGGGTGTTCCCTATGCAGAATCTCTCCTTGAGCTACGTATCCAAGAGCGATGTAAAGGTTAAGAAAAGGTTAAATTCCATTCCCACATCGAGGTACGAGAAAATATAAATCTATTCCACATTGAAGTATAAGGGTGATGACGTGTTGTCATTCCTCAAGATTTGTGCATATGTGTATATGTGTGGGTCACCTATGAATATCGAGTTCTCGGGGGGATGCATATATATGAACATAGAGTCCTCGGTTCGATACCCATTCATGTACGATAGGATAAACACTAGTCCTCCTCCAGTACAAGCGACGAGAAGGTGGAAGGGGGGAAACGTGATAAAACGGTAATATAGTAAATTCGAATTAACAGGTCTGACCCTGTCCCGCCAGCTCGGGAACGAACGTGTCCTCACTTCACACAAACCCTCCGTACGTTAAGTACAATCGACGATAGGATGGGGAGGGGGGAGACAGGTATGATCACGTTTCATCACCCATCTGCTCACTAGGGAACGAATGCATTCTCACTTCACATCGCAACGTCAAGATGAGTGGAACAACAACTCCTATCATTGAAAGTGATACCAGATTCTGGGAGAATCTACGCAATTTCGAAGATTTGCAAAAGCATTGGGTTGAGCATCACGATGAAACGTGTGATGGAAAGATGCATCAAGTGATTTGCAAGAATCCTTCCCATCATGATTCGATCACATCTTATGCTCAATGCGGAAAGAATTGTAAAGTGTATCTCGGGTAAGTAGAATTATAATTGTGTGTTAACGTGAAAGTGTTGTTATGTGTTATATAACTAATGATAAATATGTTTATTTCAGTAAGGCCCAAAGTGAAGATGTGGCATGCCAGTCCGAACAGGATCAAGGTGAAGATGTGTGCGGTCCGTACAATGATCATCCGTTTAAGGATATCGGTACATCGAAACCCGAGGAGGAAGTCATAGAAAAGTGAGTATAAAATAATAAGAGTTTTACGTTAACAAGTGTATTAAATATTCACGATGTTGAGACATAGTTCGTGTATGTCCGCAGATCCAGTAAGAAAGGAGACAAGAAAAAGAAGAAGACGAACTGCAAACCGAGAATCGTCAAAGCCAAGAAGACGTTCGATCAAGACAGTTTCATCATAATGATGTTCGAACCCTTCACACCCTTCGCAGAAGAAGTAGAGGAGGAAGTTGCGAGTGATGGTAAATAGTGTGTGCATGAACGATAACGACATCTCCATCAGCATTGACTTTCGTGTGAACATAGGATTATACAATGAACTCCCATCACTTTACATTAAAGCCACACATGACGATACGTTTGTGTATATTACAAAAGAGGATTGGGAGGTAATAATGTCAAATTTGTGTGTTTTGGATACGTATCTGAAAGATGGTAAGCATCCATGTGCACCGTACAGTGAAAAATAATATATGCATTTAATATAATGTTATGCATGAATAAGATGCAAGAAATAACGTTTGTGAATACATGTTTAAATGTGGGCAGTATAAATCTGAATAGTACTGCATTCAATGGACTTAAAAGACTAATTCCATATATTGAAAGAAATTTATATCAGTTGTATGATATTCATAAATAATTATGTTCATATGATGCAAAAAGCAGGAGTGCAAGGAAGAGGATATTGGAGATGTATGTTAAAGTCAATAAAAAGATAATTTGAATTTGTAATGTTTTATTTATTACACCTATATGATAGATTGTACAACATGAGTTAATGGTTTATAAGTGAATAATTTATCATGAATAATTAAACAGAATAATGAAGTTTGTGCAGGAAAATTTGACGATGCTTGAACTTCCAATCTGACATTCACTGCCCCCGTCACAGTATCCTCAGGTTGATGAGAGCAATCGATGACGAATAGCGGTGCATATTTCAGAAAGTCATTCCTTTTCAAAAGAGGGTAATTCTCCTTTCCATAGTAGGATGATTGAAATTTGGAATATTGATCATACAGAGATGCAAATTTCGAATTGGCGAAATCCAAATTCATATCGTGATAGGGGTAAGATTCACTGTTGAGATAAAGTTTCAGATTGGTGATATTACAATTATCAAATAGAGAAGCATCCTTAGCGAGATGATTCAATCTATCCACTTGTGCACCGACTATGACGAAACGTGGTTTTTCAAGTGTAGTCGTGGTTGCAATGTTCCATGTGAACGCTTTAGTTTGAGGTACAGCAGGTTGAGTGTGAAGGTCCAAGGTTCGAAATGCGACGTGTAGAGGTTTATCCGATTTGACGAGTTTAAGTTTATCAACTCGTTCAGAATCTGAAAGTCGAAGTACAGGCATCCTCCATTCGAGTCTAGTTAGTTGTATGGTTGTAGGATCGTTTCCAATGATACAATTATTAGAATCCTTAGATCTAATGAAAATAAGTTCAAACTTGCTATTAAGTATGACCTCCTTGTGATCGTCGGCGAAACCCAGCAACATCGAAAGAGGAACGGTAGCATTGAAGATACCATTCGATGTATTCACGATGTCTACCACACCTCCAGGATAGATCCATCCAGCATTTAGTAAACGATTCGATTCCAGTTCATTCAGTGCAGCATAGTTACGCATCGTTGATGAAATGCCCGGATTCCTAGTTCTATCAGTAGTCGTTCCATTCATATCCAGACGAATCTCATCGAATAGGAATGCCATAGCATTGTTACTCAATTTCGATGTGGCAACGGTGCCGTCGGGTTTAGTGAGAGTCCCCTCAATGTAGAGATAACTTCTACTAGGAAGCGTGTACAAATCTTCAGCTTGACATGGAATTCTAATTTCATCGTTCACATCGAGGGCTGACGTATTGTTCGGTAGGAATACGTGTTCTTCCTCCTTACTGATCTTATCATCAAAGGTCGGAATCCCGGTCACGTCCAACACATCCATCATAGAACCTTGAAGCCTAAGTTAGCGAGAAATCTTCGATTAGACGATGTGATTAGCTTGCGGGTCGATGATCGAGTAGAGGTCAATCTCGAGAGATGTTTTTAATATAGCATCGTCTCTTAAAACTTATACCCATTACGACGTATGTGCAATCGTACAGTGATGGTTTCGTTCCTGAAATCTAACTTATCGCCGTTCTGGTCTACCACTCTAATGTCGAGATGATCAATGAGATTCGAATCGATGATTGGTAAATATATAGGACTTGATGGTTCCTGCGAGATATGATAACCTGGAGGTACCGATGGGAAAAATTCATACAGAGAATGACCACTTTTACCATTGATGAAAGATCCCGTTGCAAGACTACACTCGATACGTATGATGCTGACCTTGAATATGTTAACCAAATCATTAGACTCGGTCAGCACGTTTGCCGGTACCCTCTGTTTAGAGGTGAAACCGAGAAGAGGAGCAATAGATCTCTCACGACTAAAGTCGATAATATAGGGAGTTTGAATTTCTGATTTCATGGTGTTATTATTAGCACGTAGAATAAAGTCGTCACCGATGTCGAGAGCATCCTTGATCAATCTGGCGATATCATCCAATTCATAAGTACCCGGTGGAATTACTATACGTTCGACTTTTCCATCGCGAACGTAATGGAATAGATTATTACTCTCGTCCACATTCGGAATCGAGTAAAAAGTCTCAAAATTGAATAGAGCTATCTCGTAAGGTCCGTTAGGATCCAGATGTAACGGTGGATTTAGAAATGTAGAGAAGCTGGTATCACTACCACTCACGGTGATCGTGTAACTCATCGAGGAGAAACTGAAGGCACAAGTGACCGCAAATCACAGAATCGAATTCTTGAAATCTCGTCGTATTATATAGGAGCTTGACACCCGAAAGGTACGTTTCTATCTCTTCCGGAGGTCTCAGATCGCCGAAACTGTCAAAGTAGTAGGCAACATCACCATCCTTACGTACAGCAACCCAATGTGTACCAGGGTTACTTGATGTATCCAGATTCACTACTATTCTCTCATAGTATCGAGGACGTGGAGGTAGTTTATCGATCATGTAGACACCTCTAAAATGTGGAATGTGTAGACGTCGTGCATACGAATCGATCTCGTTAGCACTCAGGGCTTTTTCCGGGATAAATATAGGCCTCGCCCCGAGTTTTTTGATCGAAGATACAATCCTCTACCCTTACGACGTCTCTTACGGCGAAGACCTTTGCCCTGAGCCAAAGATTCCATGCGTTCGTTGTGACGTGTTAATTCCGCAAGTTGTTTTGCATCCGAACGTTTCTTATTGACAGCCGTAGCAATCTGAGCAGCACCTCCAGCTAGACCACCTGCTGCACCTAGAGCTGCTAAAAGTGGTAGCAAAGGTAAGAAACCACCTCTCTTGTTGCGACGTTTACGCATGCCAGCGCCCGCTGCCAATTTACCCTTCATAAGTGTAGTCACAAGTCGAGCTGCAAGTCGTTCGCCCAAAGAAGCGTCGGCAGACTTTACACGTCTCCAAGCTTTCTCTACCAACACCTTATCGGCTAGACGACGAGATTCTGTATCAGTACTCTCTGCGTAAGCCCGATCGTGATCGAGACACGCTGAATCTAACCCGTTCACCGGTAAGTCACCTCTCTGCAAGCGTTTATGTAGTTTCGTTCCGGGACCGCAGAAACGATAACCCGGTAAATGTGCCTCAAATGGTAATGAATTAATCAAGGAATTAAGAATTCCCGAACCTTTGCGTGCACGTGTAGAGCGCATGTCTCACTATGAAATAAAAAAGGCAAAACGTGTGCTTTATAAGTATACGATTCCTATGACGATTGGGTAAATCCAGTAAAGACATAGATTGCCCTTATCACGAACGAAATAAATGGCAAAACTTATGCTTTATAAGTATTAGTCGCGATATGGAGATAGTAAAGCAAAAGTGTACGCTACCCATACAGGTGTTAGATTTCGAGGATGACATTCGCAAAGGACGACACGGTACGTTGTTTCCAAGTAACGTTAGAGCGCTCATACTGGGCAGTTCAAATGCTGGAAAAACGAACGTTTTACTCAACCTGCTTATTCACGAGAACGGTCTGAGATTCGAAAACCTCTACATATACTCGAAATCGTTGCAACAACCTAAATATCGATATTTACTCAGGTTACTGAAAACTATACCCGATATAGGTGTATTTACGTTCGATGATGGTGATAAAGTAATTCAAACGTCGGATGCTAGAGAAAATTCGATATTCGTATTTGATGATGTGATAAATGAAAAACAGGGTAAGATAGCTTCATATTACAGTATGGGTAGACATCGTAATGTCGATGCTATATATTTAGCACAATCATATGCTAAAGTACCTAAACATTTAATTAGAGATAATGCAAATATGATTATATTCTTTAGACAGGATAATCTCAATTTAAAACATATATACGAAGATTATGTAAATACCGATATGTCCTATGATGAATTTAAGGATATGTGTAAACATATATGGGAGAGTGATGAACGATCCTTTGTTGTTATAGTACCAGAATATCCACTGAACGAGGGACGCTACCGTCACGGTTTTGATCGCTTTATCAGAATGAATAAATAGAATAATCCATCACTTAAGCAATGAGTATCGACAGGTTCGGATCCCGAAGAATCATACCCTCTAGGGGTGTGTTCAATCGATATATCATAACTAGAGATGGATCGGGAAACTATCGATTCAAGGGAAAGCGGTTGTGCAATATTCACGACCCTGAAGAAGGTGACGATGCATCGACTAAACGTTATGTGGATACGCATACGGCTGACGTCGAGAATCGAATGCAGATCTTCAGCGAGCAGACCTCGTATCAGCGTATGGGCGAGTTTGAAGCTATGCTTAGGGATCACATACAAAAATCGCTCGACATCCAATACAACAATTTAATGGAGTACTTAAGTAAATATGCATTTAAACGTGATTCCGAAAATAATGTCATTATAGATGGTATAAGAATGAAAACGCTGTTGGACCCCCTTCACGAACACGATGTTCCTAATAAAAATATGTAGATGGTAGGATTCCAATTCACGACTCTAATGAAACTCTATCATTTCGAATGAAGAGATTGAAGGATTTAGCCGACCCGATAGATGATAGTGATGCAGTCACCATGAGTTATGTTAATCATTTCTTTATACAGAAACATAATGAATTGCAAACGGGTTTAACTGAGACTATAACAAACATTGCCGATACTATTACACGGAAACAGAATGAATTACAAAGTCAGTTAACTAGAACAATCACCTCCGCTAGCGAGACTATTACTACAGCTGTAGAAAAAGAAGTGAAAGAACTAACCGCACGACAAACGGAACTTGATAATAAACTAATCACTATAAATAATGATATTCATACTATGAAAACACGAATGAGAAATGTTGTAAACACTATGTTGCAACAATTGAAAGCACAACTCATAATTTCATTGCAAACACGTCCGTTTCGAGGTCCCTCTTTAAGGTATACGTTAACATCGGGACTCGAATACTATAAAGTTCCTGGAAATGGAAGTGTACTCTCGTGTTCCATCGTATCATCGGTACATCCGCATGCTGTAAATGATACATTGTTTGCAATAAACGGAAGATTAGTTGAAAGATATCCTGTAAGAGTTGAAACTGGCGATATTCTATCGTTTACAGCGCCAGTCGGATGTGCTAAAGATGGTCATATATTAAGTATAGAACTGATAGTTTCATATAAATTAGCAGTAGCTGATTAATTATACATTCATTTCGATATGGATGTTGAAGCTATAAGACTTAAGGAATCCATTGCCCGTCACAGTAGGGCAATAAGAGAAAAGTTACGTTCTCTCAAAGGAATGAAATTCGAAACACAACGAGTCATGTCTGAAGTTCTTCAACCTGTAACCGAACCATTGAAAGTAATAGCGAAAGCACACCAAGACAACAACGACGGCGACGAAACTACAGATGATGCTAACGGATCTGATCTCGTGTCAAAGTATCTACACAAGGTTCGAACTGCCAGTTCGAGTGACATGGACAATACTTACGGCATACGTTACGAGGATAATGAGTATAAATTGGGTAACAAGACAGTTGTGTTTAAATCTGATGGTGTTCAGATAGGAACAGAAACGTATGAACCCACAGCAGGCTTATATGAATTATTATTTAAACGTTTACCTCGCAAGACATCGTACACAGATGATGATTTAGACGTGTATTCACAAATCTTACAGAATACTCAAGTTTACAGACACGGCTATTCAAGAGATGGACGTTTAAGAGCAAATCGAGGGTTCAAGTATCGTCATATCATTCGTGACCTTGTTAGTAATCGAACTGGATTTGGTTTACGTTGGAAAGAACATGTACCGCAGAGAAAATTAGATTACGTCTACTGGAACGATCCGAATGAAATAATAAACAGATTAAGATTATTAGTTGCGTCGAGGGATGCAGGTAATTTGAATCACTCACCCGAGATAGAAGAAATTATTACAGAACTTAAAACATCAAAAATTATGGCATGATAAAACGTCGCATTGCAACCGAGTTACATGCACCAGCTAGAAGACGATTTTTACGTCGTAAGATCATAAGCAAAGGAATGAACGATTTAGTACAAATAGATCTTATGGACATGTCTAATTATGCAAGAGACAATAGGAACTATAAGTATATTCTTCTTGCATGCAATTTTTATTCCAAGATGGCTTATGCACGACCATTACGTGATAAAAGTGGTATTAACGTTTCGACTGCTATGGAGGAGATATTGAATGAAATGGAATCGTTTCCGAAGAATGTTCAATCTGATAAAGGAAGGGAGTTTTACAATAAACATTTCCGCGAACTAATGAATCGTAATAATATTAATCATTACAGTACATTCACTCACGTTAAGGCTGCTGCAGTGGAACGTTTAATAAGAACGATCAAACTGATTTTGCATAAGGAATTTGTTGTTCAAGGCTCATATCAATGGATAAACATACTACCTAGAATTATTCATACATACAATAATACTTACCATCGAACGATTCGTATGAAGCCTGTAGAAGTTCGTGATAATTCTCTCCTGCTCAGCGTATACAAATATGATAGAAGTCTGCGTGAGAAGCGAAGATCTAGACTTCATCGTGTTGGTGAGTACGTGAGGATTTCTAAGCATAAAGGTGTTATGGAGAAAGGTTATCTACCAAATTGGAGTGTTGAAGTCTTTAGGATACGTACAGTGCAAAGGACACATCCATTGACCTATCTCATCGAGGATCTGGAGGGTAAACTGATTGAAGGAGCATTCTACGGTTATGAATTACAGAAAACTCAATATCCAGACACGTATTTAGTTGAAAGGATCATCAGACGTCGTGGTGATAGGATTCTGGTGAAATGGTTAGGATTTCCTACCCGTGAATGGATTAATGAGGTGGACATTGTATAAATAAAAAAAACACACAACCCAATAAAGAAATATAATTTTAATGATATATTGTGTTTTATTTTTTTGTTCACATTGATTCCTGACATCTTCTGTAACTGCTAGTTCACATTGATTATATATAAATTCACATCTCCTTAACTTAAACATGATAATAACATTTTTATACTTTTTTTAAAAAAAAATCATACATGATTATAGTTGAATTAACATTTAATTGTAGAGATTTTAACATAACGTACATGCTAGTTCACATTGAGTATATATAAATTCACCTACCCTTAACGTAAACATGATAATTACAATTTGAAGTAATTAGTAATATACGATAAACAAACATCATACATGATTATAGCTGAAATAAGAGCCTTTGTACATGCTAGTTCACATTGATTATATATAAATCCCCCCCTCACCCCTTAACGGAGATATGATAATAACATTTTGATATAATTAGTAAATATATTTTAAAATGATGTAAATATGTTATTATCATGTAATTAGTAACACACTTTACAATTATACTTGAAACTCAATTATTTCGTTTTTTTTTTAAATACAGTAATATGTTATTATCATGTGCCTAGTAATACCTTTTAACTCAGTTGTAACACACTTTACAATTATACTTGAAACTCAATTATTTTGTTTTTTGAAATACAGTAATATGTTATTATCGTGGCCTAGTAATACCTTTTAACTCAGTTGAATCTATGCTTTATTGAGAAAAGAAAAAGAAAATTACACTTGACAATTTTCTATAGCATAATGTCCCCATGCTAATGTTGAAAATGAATTATCGGGAATGTATCGTTTTGTATCGATACCACTTAAAGCTATCTTATTAGATTCAATGGTATGAACATTATGTTTATAACTTCTGAAACATGTCTGCATGCTTCGATGTATCGTGTCAGGATGTGTAATACATGAGAGATATTGTTCAAAGGTTATGAATCTCATCGAATCTTTTGTTACACCTTTTGATTTTTTAATCACTTCAGTATCATATCGATAACAATATAATTTCGATTTCAATCCTACATATTCAGTCATCACTCTACCGGCTAGCTCATCCTTGAATAATCCTGAAATTTTCTTATTTGCTAACGGAATACCATACACATTATCCATTGGATAATTCGATGTATCGAATAAATGTATATTGGTTTTAATAAATTCATATATATCGCAGCTAGATTCAAAGAGAAAAGCATCCGTGTCCGTATAGATTAAAGTTACATCTTTCAAATTTTTCTTCAGAATTTCATAATAAAAATCATACATTTTATGTTTGGATAGATCCAGGATTGCTTGTCCTATGTATATTGGCTTATTCATCAATATTTCATCTCTGACCAATTCTATACCTATTAAATTTTCATCAAAAATCACGTACCTTATACACGTCTGTCGAGCTAACAATTTACGCGCTCGTTTCCAGCTGGTAGCTAAATGAAATGAATTATAACGTTTTACATTCTCTATAAATTTTCCATAAACACAATTATTCATTAACTTCCATAGATTTTGACCAAATTTCGTCTTATCTTCAATACGTTTACGAGCGTTGAGTTCAATGTAAGGATTTATCCAGTTAGATTGTTTATAACCTATTACTCTATGTATACGTGATGGAATCAAACCAAGTTTAACACATTGTTGAAAATTGAGATAATGTAATACGTATTTATTTTTATCATTCAAGGTTGTTAGCAATTTTGTATACTTATCACCTGGCGCGATTTCATTCAATGGGCATAATGGCAAATCATTTTGTATATCATGAAGTTCCTGTGGATATTTAAAGTCTACTTCCAACACATATCCCACGTCAGAATCACTTGTAATAGACATAAAATCTATTGATTTAATTTCAGCATCAGTTAGCCACCTTATATCAGTGTATGGTAAGCTATTATTTTCCATTGTATATCCATATAAAGAATTGCAGTCGACGTACATTAAATAATTAGTTGGTTGAGCGTTATCATAGCTAGTCATGTATCTGTTATTCGCCTTTGCATACCGTTTGGACACAGTGCAAATTCCACCTCGTATTCCTTTTTCGAAGAAATCTAACATAGTCTTATCTGTTAATAATGAAATCTGTACACCAGTCGTTCTTAACATTGCATCATAGGCTAATCCGGGAAGTGTGT
This sequence comes from Mantis religiosa, assembly GCA_030765055.1. NCBI lineage: Eukaryota > Metazoa > Arthropoda > Insecta > Mantodea > Mantidae > Mantis > Mantis religiosa. Next base: position 45,345,908 of record CM060950.1, on the reverse strand, counting down.
AATACTGACACGGGTCGAGTCCGTACAAACCGATACTTAATTCACGGAAGCGTTCAAACACGTCCGTTAGTATTAATGTATCGCACTTAAGATATATATTTAAATATTCACCCAGATTTTTAACATTGAATTCATTCCATACCGTTCTAGCATGACTATAATCCTCATCGCTTACATGATCAAACTGATGTTTGGATGGTAGACTATTCTCGTATAATTTTTCTATAGAATCCACATACGTGTACGGGAAGACACCTTTGCGTTTCATCAGTTGTCTATGCAAAGGATTCGTGTACATATTATTGGTGTAATGAAAATCATCTGCTTCTAACATATCCGAAAGGTTACTAAGTTTTGAATCCAAAAAACGATAGCTATCCAGAAATCTTAGATATATACTCATTCCATTCGAATTTGTATATCTTTTGCTAAAGGATAAGTAATTTTCAGAAGTTTGTGCAATACAGTTGATAGGTTCCGTATCGTAACCTAGTTTCTTTACTATGAAATGAGCATCGTATTTTGACAAGCAATGAAAGAATATTGGTATGAATCCTGGCATTTTCCTATTTAAATTGCAGTGCTTATGAGCTGGGCCAACGTAACTTCCAGTCAAATGACAATGATCACGAACCTTTATACACGAGTTAAGAAATTCACGTTTGCATATGTGACATCGTGTTGCATTTTGATATTCTAGCTCATCCACATCTCTCATACTTATTTCAATTTTATTAGCATATATATTAATGACCTGATTTGCAATTAACGTTAATTCTTTAAGAAAATTTTCAATTGCATATGGACCTTCAAATGATTTGAAACGTGTTAAATTTTTATCATAACTACAGACCAAATGTAATGCAATTGCATACGCTTCATGTTTATGAATGGTACGTGTCCAACTTTTACTCGATACATCTTGACACGAATCTACCTTACGTAAGATACATTCTATGTCTGCATAAACCACGAATGGAACTTTTAGACATTTCGAATATGCGTTAAATTCAACGAGATCAGTTTTACCAGCCTCGGGCATTCTGATAATTTGATTCATCATACACCGCTTTTTATGGCTATTTAAACGTGATTCTGATGTGAAATACAAGTTACAATTGTTACATAACCATTTTCGCCCATTATGTTTAGTTAGCTGCTTTCCTAGCAAACGTGATAAGTCTGTTATCAGACAATAATGTCTTTTATACATTAAAAGATTAACATGATGTGATTTTATCTCTCTTGGTTGATATAAGAGAATAATCGATTTATTTTCAACACCGTATATCGTTATTGAAATATTTGAATTTTGATTCTCGAATTTTTCTACATCTTTCAATGATACGGGGAATGTTATATTCTCAAAGTTAAATTCGTTAAGAAAATCATATCTTTTATAGGAGGTGGGTCGATTCTTGTTACGTTCTACTGGGTATTTGGATGCTAACAGACAGTATGCAAAGCAATATTTATCAGTATTACGAATGTTAATAACAGCTCTCTTCGATTTTATAAAGTCGGGTAATTCAGTATACATCCCTGCATTCAATGAATCGTATTGTGTCACATATATTGTTAATTTCTCAATACTGTATAAAGCTTTTGAACTGGTACGCGATTCAAAATTATCCATATGATCTAGTATAGGTTGTACAGTCTTCTCTTCATACCATATAGATTTATCTGTAGATTGCAATATCACCTCAAGTTTACTGTTAAAGTTAAATGTATGAATATTATCGCTCTCTTGTGATATTATGACATATTGACAGGATAAACAGGATCCTATCTTAAGACCTGATTTATACATGTTTAAGCCCTTATCAATTTCATTCAAAATTAAAGGTTTGCATTCTGCTAAGAATATGACGGGGTCAAGTATATTAACACAGTTGTGAATTTCGTAGGTAGATAATCGGTTTTTGAAAGCAGACTCACTGTGAATACATCGTAATCGTTCAGCCTGGGTCACGTTCGAACGGGTTTCATCTTGCTGAATCGAGGGTTGTCCAGTGGCAGTATCGGAGCATCTTGTCGCCGTTTCTGAAAAAGCAATTACAACATTCGATTAACTTTACATACGGGAACATTGATTTACATGTATGTAAGGTGGTAACAGAAATAACATACATGTTAATAACTTTTACATGTATGAATCTCAATTTTACGTAAACTCTATACTTTACGTAGAACGTAACATGCATGTAACTTTTACATATGAAAATAGTTACATAATGATTATGTATTTTACAATTATTGCTATCATCACGTAACTACAATATTCAGATAGTATGTAACTGTTTTACGTAATGCTCTCTCCCTTACATAAATGATAAAAACACACAACGTAAACCATATACATGTAAAATACCGTAACTGAACTACGATATTCACATGTACGTTTTACACATATAAATTAACGTTCTTTTTTCACCTACAACGTTACTTTTACGTGTAACAAACAAACGTAACTAACATGTATGTGAAATAACGTAACTGAACTACGATAATCACATGTACGTAATTATTACACATGAAAATTAACCCTACAACGTTCACTCTCAATTACTAATACTACATGACGTGCGATAATTAACACTTTAAGTTCTAATACAACATGTACGTACATGCAAGTAACTACATTCAATTACTAATACTACATGACGTGCGATAATTAACACTTTAAGTTCTAATACAACATGTACGATTTCACATTTACATGCAAGTAACTACATTATCACTTTTTTTTATGAAATTTTATTCAATAATTATACTCACCTTTTGACGACATTACGGGCTGCTTAAAAAAGACAATTTATGTCGTTTGAAACCACTTTCTAGTGTTTCCTCGCCATGGTATTGGAGTATGCAGTCACCACGATTTAGTAGATCTTTCTGCGCTGCGGTCATGTGTTTGAATCTCTCCGGGAGGAAGACTTGGAAATCTGATGTTTCGAGGACGACCCGTTCACCATATCTGGTCTTCACGGTTTTGACGGATCGAATGATGTGTTGAACGGACTGATCTAATTCACGTAGTTTCTTTGTGGGAAGATGTGTTCCACCTTCAGCTAGTTGATTTAGCTGAAGCATCTCATGATCTGAAACAAACATATAAGCACACACGAATCAGTATTACTTCAACATTCTTCGTAAACAGAGATAAAAAATGAATTACAATATACAACTTTTCTATCTTACCTGTAGGATCCATATTTCCAGAGAATCGACTGCCTCCTCACTCATCCGTTCCGCGGTATTTATTAACAGATGCTCCGCCCCCCCTCCGTCCGGGAGAGGTGTTACTGTCTACATATTACGCTATGTGTTTAAAGTAGTTGTGACTACGTTATAAGTTCAAAGGTAATACTAGTAACTTTATTATCATAGTTTAAACTTTATATAGGTTCATCATTTTTTACACCCCCTCCAACCGTATCTCTCCTTCCCAAACACCATGTTGCGTGCGCACACTAACTGTGATTCGTTCCCTACATCTTGGAGGGGGGGGGATATAGTTACACATTTCTTTACACACACATACTTGTACAAAATATATTTTTCTGAACATTTAATTTTTTTTTTACATTTGGTATACTAACACATTCATAGTATTGTTTCATCATTCATACAAATATATAGATTCATTCGTTTAATTTTAAAATATATTCTTTTTTCCTAACGTTATTTGACAAAATTAGACTTCGCTACAGCAATAAGAATGTTTTGACCACCCCTGTCACCAGTCTGGAGAGATTAACTCTTTTTTTTTTTCTCTGACCCACATACCAAGAGGGATGTAGTTCAGTGGAGTATTCGTAATACTGAGGGGAGATTTTCTAGACAATTTTTTTTTATATGGAGGGTGATATCTTGCCATGGATAGTTAGGATATCTACACTATAGATCCCTACTTGCGTATATATATTATCGTATTGATTGATCAGTTTTGTATTACTCATATATACTTAAAGATGAGATACTTTTCTCTCGTTATCTTAATCATTTTTAAATAGATGGTAAGTGCTTTTATTTTATTTTCGATGTTATGTTCCACTTTTATCATGCTTAGAGGGAATATTCTTTTTAGGTTATCGTGCTTAGAGGGAGCGTTCCTTTATCATGAAACCCCTTTCAAACAGCTTTACATTTGCATTCTTATACTTTTCTCTCAATATTTTTTTATCATTCTTAAAGAGATGGGTAGTGCTTTTATTTTTATTTGCACTTGCTATGTACCACTTTTATCATGCTTAGAGGGGACATTTATTTGTCATGCGACCCTCTCACATAGATTTACATTTCCATTCTTATACTTCATCAATGTGGAATAGATTTATATTTTCTCGTACCTCGATGTGGGAATGGAATTTAACCTTTTCTTAACCTTTACATCGCTCTTGGATACGTAGCTCAAGGAGAGATTCTGCATAGGGAACACCCCTTACCAGAATGTCTTATTACATTTATTTTCATAAATCTCTCCCAGTAAACATACCTAATCATTCTCTCGATATTCTTTTATCTAAAGATTAACGATACTGCATCATATATCATACACTAAACGTAATAGATATCAAACCCTACACTCGATATTCATACATGAGAGTTCAAGCACACACACACATCGAAAAGAATTCACAATTAATTCAAACATCCCCGGAACCCCCGTTACCCACCCCGCCCCATCACAATATCGAACCCTAGACTTCGATATTCATACATGAGAGTTCAAGCACACACACATCGGAAAGAATTCACATTTAATTCAAACATCCCCGGAACCCCCCCCCCGTTACCCATCCCACCCATCACACATTACACATCACACACACACACAATCATCATCATCATCATCATCATCCCAACCCTCAAAAACATCTCACTGCACAGGGGAGAACGGCACTACGCCAACACTCCCCTTCTTTTACAACTCGATTTTCATATAGGAGAGTTCTAAATCAATGAGCATTCTACATCACTCATATATTAACACAGAGGAGAGTTCAACATCTTATCTACACTGTGCTGATTCTCTCAATTCTATACTACTTATATCATATTTTAATTTTAAAAAAAGGGAAAACAAAAGCTGTCTCTAAACTGTTGTTATGGATATACTTTGGCGTCAACAGCGTGGTTGCTTATTTTTAACGTTGACTTCTTAATTAGTTAAAATAATTTGTACAAAGGTATATCGGGGTGCTTAGATGCCATACAACCATGTACTGTAACATATCTGTGAGATTCGGAAACAGGTTTTTTGATAATTATTAAAATTTGAAATTTTCTGATTTAAATTTGGCAGGATGTGGAGCTTAATCTGTCCTTAAAACTAGGATTCATTTTATTCCTGTGATATATTTATTATTTCTGTACTGATTCTTTTGATAAATTCAAGGCGCCTGATTTTCCACCGGAATATTCGTAGGTTTGCTTATTGATACATTCTACTTTTTTCAGGATTTACCTTTCTTTTACTTCAGATTAACTTTTAGTGTTGAACCTTTAAGTGGTTTTCTGAAATTCTTTTAAAAGTTCAATTAAGATTAAGATATTGGATTTGGGGTGGGAGCAGTTTGCATTCGAATCTGTACGCAAAGACTGCATTCTCGTGGTGCGTAATATTTAAAATAATCTAATGATTTTTTCTGCCATTACATACCCTACTTTAATTACCAATGCTTAATTCTATATCTACTTCAATTATTCGATATAAGCATTTTTAGAAATTGCGTTATTGCTAATTTTCTTATAAGTGCAAAGGGAATACGCAAATGCAGTTTAAGCGGAGGTTCTACTCCCATTAGTCCTGGATCCTTAGGACCAAGGACTCGGGCTTCCTTTCGATAGGGCAATATCTGATTTCTTAAAAAGAAAAAAAAACCTTCGCTGAGCACAACGTCAAGATGGGATGGAAGTGGATACGCCACTTACGCGCGTCAACCTCACAGGGAAGACTACCGAAAACCTCGGTGGGGCCGCAAATACAGTAGGCTTTAAGCAATGGTCAAACTTTTTACGAGCGAATTGGTTTGTGTTGTCTTTAAAATTGCATATTCTTTACCACGCGTATGGCCAAGCGATTTCTACTTGATGCTTCCTCAGCGCAAACCAACTACAAGAAATAAACCGGAAATGGTCTATTTTATGTGTATACTACAGATATCCCTAAATAGTGTACTTTAACGGGATTTGTTTTTGGTGTACTAAGTTTTTCTGTCTTACCATTTCCAAACTATATAAAAGCCATCCAGAATGTAAAGACATATTACCCTCCTAGAAAGTGTAAGATAGACATTTTACTTTTTATGTGACAGGATCTTAAGCATTTGGTGTTTTAATTAAAATCGTTAGGAAGATTTTTGAAAGTCAAAATTGTCGACAAATATTCCATGAGGTAGTCTGTGTTGGTATTTGTTTTTAATCTTCGTGTTGGGTCGTGGGAAGATGGCAAACTTAATCTACTATTTGTTTTTGAGTTAAGCTTTACACACACACACACACACACACACACACACACACACACACACACACACACGCGCGCGCGCGCGCGCGCGCACGCACACACACAATCTTTTTATATTTCCTGTTTGATTCAGAGAAACACCAAACATGTTTTTTTGTTAAAAGTGCCATATAACAGTGTTTAATGGAATACAGTATCTTGCTACCGAAATTAAAGGATTGCCATAAGTAAAGAATCATGATGGATGTCAACGGAATGTTGGGTCTTTGTTATAACGCGTGCAGCTGTAGTTGACTCGAATAGCAGTTGGGGTGAATAGTTTTTTTAACAAAAGAAATGTAAGAAACAGTGTCCTTAGCAGATTTCTAAAGGACAGCACTTGACTGTGTGAATAGGCATTTTTTCGGACCCTTAATGATGGCATAACAAAATAGTTACAAAGGGAATCTTTTTGTTAAAAGAGGACTTCCAGAAAGTGAAAGTCACATGTACACCCACGCGCAGCTGTGGTCATTTATTCCGAGGCGTGAAGCCGATTAGGGCAGTCCTCTTTTTTGTCTTGGTACGTGAAGAATGAAGTAAGTTTATCGAGTAATAAGCATTCCACCTCCAGTCTCTCCGAAGAGTGATATATTGGTAACCCTTGGTCGGCAACTTCAAGTTCGGTGTTCTGATAAAAAGAAGCAGTTAATAAACCAGTTTGAAACGGCATTCCAGTGTCATTAAAACTATCCTCATACATATCCACGCATACCCGGAGATAAACCTCATTGCTTTACCCTGAGCTAAACATTATTGTATCAAACTGTCGCCCCAACGTGGAACTCTTTGCTCGCCAACTATATTGTAGCTTCAGTCTTATTCTTACACACAGCTGAGAGTAAAACGACCACTACACTTTGTGTCATCCTCAGGCATTGGGGTATAATAGTCTAAAATCTATCAGAAATTATAGCGAACTTCTTGTAAACACATTGGTTGTAAACCTCCTCTATGGACTTGCCTAAATTTCTGTCCACCGGGTCCTAAGAGCTTTTTGTTACAGTAGTTAGTTCTTGTCTTTGTGTATGTTCCGTATTTTGTTCAGTATTTTTGGAAAACGTGATTGCTAATTGTAAAAACTGTTATTAAATTGTGTATTATTCTTATCAATAACCTAATTCTACCGTTATCCACATCCCTCTGCCAGATTTGTCTAAAAAGAAAATTGCTATTTTTTTTTTAGATTTCATGCCGACAAATGATTGTCTTTCCGTGCCTGTAGACTTATTTTTAATTTTTGAATGCTAAAGTATATTATAGTACAACTTAATTGATTTTGATAATTCGATCATCTTTTATCGATGTTCCCAGGGGCTTGCAAAGCACATACGGATTGTTGTCCATTTGTCTTTTAGCTTGCGCTGGAAATAGTCCTGCATAATGCGCAGGTGACTTTATCACGTGTCAAGCAAATGCGTAGGTTGCCCTTCTGTGTTCCTTCGTCGTTGCCTCGCTTTCCGTAAATCCGCCCTCTTCACTGAGATTGGCCTACCCTTTTTAAGTGGTACAGGCCGTTAAGATGTTTCGTGTAAACCCCACCTCTGCAAATAACTAGTGCTAAAGCTCCCTAACAATCAATTAGCTGTATGTTTTAAATAAATAATAATAATACTTGAAATAGTGCAATTTATATGAACATGAACTCATTGGAAATGTTGAAGAGAGCAAAGTCAAGAATGAGAGTAAAACCTTTCACCAAACGGTAAATATAGGAATGAAAGTTTTTAAACCAAGGAACAGTATCTGTAAAGATAAATATCGTATAATTTTAACTGAAACATCATATATTCTTAAGAGATGGGGGGGAATATTTTAATAAACGTTAAATGGAGATATTAATATAAATGATGAGAATGAGGAGAGTAATGAAAAAACCATAGAAAAAGAGGAAGAATTGGAAGACACTGCTCAATCCCTACATACATACCTTTAATAACAACACAGCACCTGGAATTGATAATGCTTATTCAGAACTATTAAAAATGGAGGACATAGGCTGGTGAAAATGATACATAAATTACTGTAAAATATCTGGAGACAGGAGAAAATCCCTGATGAGTGCAAGACAGGTGTAACATGTCCAATATATTTAAAAGGTGACCCATTAATATGTGAAAATTATAGAGGAATTACACTTTTATCAATAGTATATAAAATACTTTCCAAAATCATACACCTAGGGCTGTTACCATTTTCAGAGAAGATTATTGGCAATTATCATGCAGGGTTCAGAAAAGGAAAATCAACCATTAATCATATTTTCAGATGTGAACGAAACGTAAAAAAAAAAAAAAAAAAAAACTTAAGCTTGATAAAGAAAATTTAGGGCAAAATTAATCAGTCTGTTACGCCCAATAACAGAATTCGAGCCGAGAACCCGTGCAATTAGAAGAATGTCAATAAATAAAAGCTCAGTATCAATACAGATTTTTATCACATTATCTTATCTAATACCCTCGTCACTAAAGTTACTTCGATAGCATTTTCTGGGATCCCATAATATCTGTCTGGGTTGTGTTTAAATGTGTTGGTAATAAATTGGGACATTCTGCCTGCTATTACTGATGTGTGTACGTGTTTGCGCGTGTGTGTTACTTTTCGTTTCTACAGGTTTTTGTTGCTATTATTATTATTATTATTATTATTATTATTATTATTATTATTATTATTATTATTATTATTATTATTATTATTATTATTATTATTATTATTATTATTATTATTATTATTATTATTATTATTATTATTATTATTATTATTATTATTATTATTATTATTATTATTATTATTATTATTATTATTATTATTATTATTATTATTATTATTATTATTATTATTATTATTATTATTATTATTATTATTATTATTATTATTATTATTATTATTATTATTATTATTATTATTATTATTATTATTATTATTATTATTATTATTATTATTATTATTATTATTATTATTATTATTATTATTATTATTATTATTATTATTATTATTATTATTATTATTATTATTATTATTATTATTATTATTATTATTATTATTATTATTATTATTATTATTATTATTATTATTATTATTATTATTATTATTATTATTTATTAGTAGTAGTCGTAGTACTAGTCGGCCACGATATGAATGCACTGGACGAGAAGCGTTACTAAACAGTTACGTCACAAGAGGGCGGAGTATAGTCGCCCTGTTCGAACGGTTACCATGGATTTATCTTTGGTAATAGATACCTCTCAGATAGCGCACTGATTATTCTTGTAAGAGTGAGAGGGGAAACTGACGCGCCTCGCGGTCGTGTGGTAAGCACCAATGAACGCATCACTTCAGCCAATGGAATTCGCAGAAATCACAAATGACAGATATACGTTTACTCCGCGTGGAGTAATCAGTGCGTTATCTGAGAGGTGTCTATTACCCAAGATAAATCCATGGTAAGCGTTCCAGCAGGGCGACTATACCTCAGGTACAGTTCGGATAACGCAGACATCAACAATACCGAGACGCTTCCAAAAGTGACGCGCAGATATAGTGCAGTTCAACACGGTGTTTCTTTGAACATTTTCTTGTGCGGTGGCAGTTGCAGTGTTCGCTCTGTCAAAATTGGCGTGTGCTTGGAGAAAAGGTTACTCCTACTTCTTGATAAAGCAACAGGTAGGGCAGCAAAATTAGTGGGAATGTTTGGGAGAGCCATCATGAACAGAAAATGCTCCAACAACTGGGGTTAAGGTTAGAATTTCGAGGAAAAATCGAAAATCATGTACAATCATATCTCTTGATGAGCTTGATTAGTGTGTTGTGCGTAGACAATTTTTGGAGTACTGTGAACACAAAAAGTAAATTCCTACTTTGAGGAAACTCCTGAACTTCGCTAAAGAATAAATATTCAGGGTGGCAAAGAAACACTTAGAAAAATATTAAGCAAAGTGGGATTTCAGTGTAAGAACTGCAAAAACAAACAATCTTTGCTAATGGAGAAACCACAAATTGTTGCAAAAATTGCAGAGTACTTAAGGTCTATTAGTGAAAATGTAAAAGGCACACGTAAACCAGGGTTTATACGAACGAGTCTTGGGTCCATACTCACTATGCCGTCAGGAAGTACTGGCAATATTACGAATTACCAGGTGTGTTGACTAATACTAGTGCTGGTCAAAGAGCAATTGTTGTACATCCTGGGGGGGTCCAAGGGATTTATTGACGGAGCAGAATTTATTTCCGATTCAAAATCCAAATGAGCGAATTACCATGATGCAATGAACAATCAAAATTATAAAAAGTGGGTCGAAGGGAAATTAATATAAAATATTCCACCTAAAAGCATTGTTGTGCCATGGCGCACAAAAAATAAAGCCCCTAACATTTCATCTCGAAAAGCACAGGTTATTCATTGGCTAACACAAAAGAAAATTAGACATGATCCGCAAATGACAAAACATTAGCTAGAGATAATGAAAATTAATTTTAAAAAAGCCTGTTTATTGGATTGATAGAATAATGGAACAAAGGGGCTTTACAGCGTTACGCTTTCCTCCGTACCACTGTGACCTTAACCCTATAGAGTTACCTGGAATTTAATTAAACAAAATAGGTTTCTTTGATTACTTCGAGTAATCTGAAGGCTATGACAACAAGCTGCATAGCTCAAATTGCACAAAATGATTGGATAGAAGTATGCAGACACGTGAAAGGAACTGAGCAAGATTTTAAGGGGCGAGATTGGTTAATGGAGGAAACAATTCAGGATATAATTATAAACGTGGTTCTAGAAAGCAACGATGAGACGATGAAGATTGCAATCGTAATGAATGTTATTTCGAGAGTATGAATACTGAAGCAAAAGAACGCAGTGCCAGTGATACAGCTGATAAATGGAACAGCAACACGGATATAGCGGATGAAGGACCTGAAACAAACATTCCCAGACTTGCTACTTCCGAGAACTAACGTGAAGACATCAGCAGGCGTGTATTGTTTTAATTGTGTGACTGTACATTCCCAGTATCGCCTTTCCCCTCGCTTCCCTAAGCTTCATGTAGTAAACAAAACTGTGGCGCCCTCCTTCAAGTGCCTTCATATCTTGGCCCACTAGTAGTAGCAGTTGTTATTGCAGTATTATTATTATTATTATTATTATTATTATTATTATTATTATTATTATTATTATTATTATTATTATTATTATTATTATTATTATTATTATTATTATTATTATTATTATTATTATTATTATTATTATTATTATTATTATTATTATTATTATTATTATTATTATTATTATTATTATTATTATTATTATTATTATTATTATTATTATTATTATTATTATTATTATTATTATTATTATTATTATTATTATTATTATTATTATTATTATTATTATTATTATTATTATTATTATTATTATTATTATTATTGTTGTTGTTGTTGTTGTTGCTTTTTCCACAGTGTGAAAACCGTAAGTGGGGTAATGGATATTGCTAACGCGAGGTAATACGATTGTCATCAGACCGCGCCTTCCTACTGACAATACATGTACGTTGAGCGTTCTTTGTTCCTAATGAAAGGACGTCTCTATGTGATGCGAGCAAGAATATTATTGTGATGGAGGTTTCTAGAGCGATTCAAGGAAGAGTAATGTTGCTTGATACCGAATTAAGGGATGCGATGTATAAAGAATCGTAATGGATTTCAAAGGAATGTATATTTGTGTGGAACGCGTGCAGGTGCAGTTGAGTTGAATAGCAACGGGGTTGAATAGTTGTTTTAACAAATTAAACGTAAGAAACAGTGTCCTTAGCAGAGTTCTAAAGGGCAGCACTTGACTGTTTGAATAGGCATTCTTCGGACCCTTAATAATGGCATGGCAAAATAGTCACAAAGGAAATCTTTGGTTGAATAAAGAGGGCTTCCAGAAAGTGAAAGTCACACATACACCCACGCACAGCTGTGGATAGTGCGAAGACAGCAGTCTTCGACGTGAAGCCGATTACGGCAGTCTACGCCTCTCTTGGTCAAAGGAGACCAGAAGTGATGAGAGAAGATATTTGTCGGTTCATATGTACGTGAAGAACGAATTAAGTTTTATCGAGTAATAAGCATTTCATAAACAGTAACTCTAAACAGTGATATTGGTAACCCTTAGTCGGCAACTTCAAGTTCGATGTTCTGATAAAAAGAAGCAGTCATTAAACCAGTTTGAAACGGGCATTCCAGTGTCATTAAAACTATTCTTCTTATCCATGCTCACGCATATCCTCTGAGAAGCCTCATTGCTTTACCCTGAGCTAAACATTACTGTATCAAACTGTAGCGGAAAGTGGAACTGTGTGCCACCCATTTTATTATTGCTTCAAACTGTCGCCCCAACGTGGAACTCTTTGCTCGCCAACATATTCGTATCATGCTTTATTTTATTTTGTTTTACGATTTTGCGTGTGATGCTGCGCAGTACATTATTTGGTGTAAAAATAGTGATTAATGTCGTCACCTTATTGATACAGTTCGGACTGAACGGCGCTCATGCTTCTCAACTACTCCAATACCTATGTACGAGATTATGTTCTTAAATTGAACTTTTTTTTTCTTCAAAAAGTAATCAAAGGTGTGACGTGATGACCAGCTTTGAAATCAAGAATCAGTGGATGAAATGCGTTTTAAAGTAAAATTAGTCCAGTGTGATACGTTGTAAAATATAGATTCCCTTGGCAATTTTTTTTTTTAAAAAAAGAAGGAAAAACAAAAGAACAGGAGTTCAAACCTGTTTTCAAATATCTAGCAGTCGGTGTTAAACTTTAATTAAAATTGAAAACATATTTTGTATCTTTCTCATCCGTAAGCTCAAGACTGACTGCAGAAGAAAATCATTTACAAATTATAATTCAGTAGTAATAACCAATTGCTTAGATTTATCGGATGTTAAGGAATATTAAACGAGGAAAATTACAAAAAATGTACCATTTTAAATCTTAAGTTGTTTTGAGCTTGGAGTTTTGTATAAGTGTGAAAAATGTAACTGCGTTCGATTTTCTATTCGCTGCCTGTAATAAGGTTTGTAAGTTCTCTTTGTGCGAAGTTGCGCGTCGGTGCTTTGCGGAAGAAGCAATACCGTCAACAGGTAGAGTTAAATATGTAAATGGTGTTTCAAAAGTTTGGAATTGGCGAGTTAGGGCCTTGTAGGAAAGGAAAGAAAAATATGTATCTGTGCAAAAAATCAGAAAAGCAAAACATTAATTTTAGAAAAGGAAAATCAAAAGCTGTCTCTAAACTGTTGTTAAGGATATACCTTGGCCTCAATAACGTAGTAGTTTATTTTTAAAGAACACAAGTGCTTACAAATATTATTTAAAGCATGGTATAATTAAAGCACTTTGGTTTCTTAATCAGGTAAAATAAGTTGTACAAAAGTAGATCAGTGTGCTTAAATGACTTGCATGTATGTACTGTAACATTTCAGTCAGATTCGAAAACTGTTTTTGTGATAATAATCCTGAAAATAACAGATTTAACATTCGCGGGAAATGGAGGTTAATCTCTCCTATATATTGTGATATATATTTTATCTTGTGACATATTTATTTCTTTAATCATTCTTGTGATAAATTCAAAGCGCTTGATTTTCCACCGGAATATTCGTAGGTTTGCATATTGACGCATTCTTCTTTTTTTTAAAGGTTTTAATATCTTTTACTTCAGATTAACGTTAAATGTTGCACCTTTTAATTTTTACATTAACGCTTTTCTAAAATTATTTTAAAAGTGCAATGAAGATAAGATATTATTGGTATTATGTTGGGAGCAAAGATTTTGGATTCTCATGATGTGTAATGAGTATTTAAAACAACCTTATGAGTTTTTCTGCCATTACATTCCCCACTGTTTGAGAACTTTATTTACAAATGATTATTCGATATAAGCGTTTTTAGGAATTGTATTGTCGCTAGTTTTCTTGTAAATGCAATGGGAATACGCAAATACAGTTTACTTTATGCAGTGGTCACACTTTTTGAAGGTGCATTGGTTCATGTTGCCTTTGAAATTGCATATTCTTTACCAAGGGTATGGCCAAGCGACTTCTGCTTGATGCTTCCTCAGTGCAAACCAGCAACAAGAAATAAATCGGAAATGGTCCATTTTATGTATATACTACAGATGTCCCTAAATAGTGTGACTTTGTGGGTTCGTAGAATTAAAAAGCCGAGTTATTTTCGTAAAATACTCTTATAGATTACAGCAGCATTACGTTACGTACACCATCAGTCTACCAAGGTCGATCACAATAACAAACAGGGATAGCAGATTACATTCTTAGCTCTCGTTACAACAACACAGCTGGCTGAATCTCATTTCAAAACTACAACTCTGGTTACACAACAACTACTCTTTGCGAGCCGTCACGTACTTAAGTATCTAATTCGTAGTTCTAGATGGTTCTAAAGTCAGCCAGAAGCCGAACAATCTCTATCAGTCCAGAAATTTCCAAATCATTCTATCACATTCTACAAGCGTAACTTAATCTATGCCGGCGAGGCCTTTACCTCAGTTATCGCTGCCCGCTGGCGCCCGCTTACAGTAGTACCGCTATCATTAACTACTCAGCAAGGTTCATTATTACCATGAAACTATATCGCCGACTGTCCTCTTATTTGTGCCGAAACTTTTGTCTGTTGCCGTGACAATAGTGTCCTTTACCGAGATCTGCTTTTGATGTACTAAGTTTTTGTCTGTCATACCATTTCCGAGTTATAAAGCAATCCAGAATTTAATTACTTTGTATTACCCTCCAAGAATGTTCAAGGCAGATTTTTTACTTTTTATACTAACGGATCTTTAAAATTTGGTATTTTAATTAAAATCGTTATAGACATTTTTGAGAAAATCAAAATTTTCGAGACATGTTCCATGAGATAGACCGTGGTGGTGCATTTTTCTTTGAAATCTTCGTGTCAGGTCCTGGGAGGGTGCTGAGCTTAATCTACTTTTCCTTTTTGAGTTACGCTTTACACACAAAACACACGCGCACACACGCACACACACACACACACACACACACACACACACACACACACACACTTTTCTATTTCTTTTTTGATTCAGAGAAACACGAAACATATTTTTCTGCTAAGGGTGCGATATAACAATGTATAATGGACTACAGTATCTTTTCTTCCTACACGCTGCAGACATAGTGAAAAGACCACTTTCTGAAATCAGAGGCATGGGTATAATAGTCTCATCTATCAGAAATTATAACGAACCAGTCGTAAACATATTGGTGGAAACGTGCTCTATGAACTTGCTTAACTTTCTATCCACCAGGTCCTAAGAGCTAATTGTAAAAACTATTATGAAATTTGGATTGTTGTTCTTATAAATAACCTAATTCCAGCGTTAACCTCATCCCTCTGCCAGACTGTACTAAAAGGAGATTGCTCTTTATTCATGTTTCATGCGGACAATTGATTGTTTTTGCAGCCTATGGACCTCTTTTTGATTTCTGAATGCTAAAGTATCTCATAGTGAAACTTCATTGATGGTAATAATTCTATCACTTTTTGTGGATGTTCTCAGGGGCTTGCAAAGCACATACGGATTGTTGCCCTTTTGTCTTTTAGCTGGCGCCGGAAATATCCTACACAATGCGCACTTCACCTGTACCACGTGAGCTAGAAATGCATGGGCTGCCGTTCTGTGTTTTGTTCGTCATAACCCCGCTTGCCTTAAATCCGCTCGCTTCGCTGTGATTGGACTTACCCCTTTTTAAATGGTACAGGCCGTTAAGATTTCCCCATGTAAACACCACCACTCAAATAACAACCGGTACTGGAGGTCAATAACAATCAATTAGCTTGTAAATAAACAGTAATGCTAGGCAACTGTGATCCACGGACTGTTATAGCGGAGACCTTCTTGTGGTTGGAATATATGGGTAAATAATTAGATACGGCCCCCCCCCCCCCCAGACACTTAAGATCAGCATCCAATGAACCGCTGATGACCTTGTAGCTAACGCCCTTAATCATACATTTATATCCACATTGTTTGGAAAAGGGTTATATAATTATACCGATTTTTCGCAAATACTGCTCAGTTGTTATGGTAATTTAATGTTTAGTTTGCAATGGGACCCATTTTCGACAAAGTGACATTGATTGCGATGTCGTATATTTTTATAATATTGCTGAAGGAATAAGAATTTAGTGTCTCTAATTTATTTTTTGCTCAAGAAATGCATAAACTGCATGGAGTCTACACCCTCCCACAAAATATTTTCAACAGCGTAAAGGTTAGTATTATCTATATAAATTGCTAACAGTAATTTTGTACTTCGCGTTACTTCTAACGATCTCTTGTTCCGTGCTATCCCCTCAAGCTCATCGTAACTGCAAGTCGAAAGCGGGATCTTTTGATTGTGATGCGGACACGTTATCGACTACGTTACAGAAATGGGCGTTTTTAAGGTAATTAAGCTTTTCATAAATACATTATTTGTTGTCTCATAAACTATGATGCTTTTGTTTTCATTTTTTAAAGTAAGGCTCCACTTACAGAATAAACTGTTTTCAATACCTTTTAGGTATTTGATAGGGAAATATTACGCCACAAGGTAGTGCTTTTGATTTTGGAATCTTAATATACCAAAAAATAAGTGCCAAGTCAATAATAAACAGCATTTTGGACACCACATACCTTCTGTGTTTAATCAAGGTTCTGGAGCATAAGAACACAATATTCTGTATTGAATAACTTAAAACGGGTTGCCAAAACATTTTATTTTTCACGCAAAATTTGTCCCCTAAAAGAGGCAGAGGAATTGGGCTAACCCATTATCTGTGTGTATAAATTATGCCGCTGAATGTATTAGTAACAGATTATTCACAAGGGGATAATACCAATTTAGTTGGTGCCTTACTATAAAGTTCAACGCATTGGAAATTCCGCCAAGAGACTGAGAATGATGCCGTACGTGAAGTTGGGTTAAGATGTGAGCGTCTGGTTCCTAAGTTCGCGTGTTCATAATCGTCGGTGGTCGATGGAGTTTCTCTTGCTTAAAAATTCCTAGCATGGCTTCTTCGGAAGGATAGCGAAGCCGATGTTCTCATGTGGTAGATTTACGGAACGTAAAGTTATTCTAAAAGTTATTATGTAAGTTGTTGTTAGTGGATGATATTATGGGTGTACAAAAGGGTCTGTTAAAAAGGTTGGCAGTTTTTGCTAAATTTTATTTTATAGTGTTCTTTCAGCCACTTTAAGAATACAAGCTATGTAAAAATTTTTAACACTGCTTCCTTATTTAGCTGCTTTGTCTGCTTATTATTACGGCTTTCCTGTTTGGTAAAGGGTCAAAACGTAAACCATTAAAGTCGATTTTCAAGGTCCATAATTTTCTTTATTTCTGGGAGGACTACGAAGCACTAGGAAACGATAAAACAATAATTTCATTGTATAGTTAAAGAACCTATTTACTGCGACTGGTGTATCCACGGTACCATATTTAGAGTAATTGATGATAACATGTATACTGATACTGCAAGATTTTCAGAAAGAAGTGGCCTAACAGAACATCAAAAAAAGATTACAATCGATTCTTTTACTGTAGTTCTTGTTAAGAGTAAAATATACTGTTTATATTCTATGGCGTAAATTCGTAAATTGTTAGCTATACACAACAATTTCTTACAACAAAACTTATCGACAGCAACATCTACATATTGAGCAGAAGTTTATAAGGACTTAAGTATCGGCACATATAAAAGTAGAGGTCAAAAATTCCTTTTAGTGAAACCAGATATAGTACCAAAGAGTTTTTCAAGACGTCCCGAGTTCCAATCTCGGTCAAGGTGAGTTACCTGGATAAGGGTTTTTCCGGGGTTTTCCCTTACACGAATGTTGCGTAACTCTGAGCTCTATGGACCCGGGGCTCATTTCAGCATCACTTAACCCATTCCATTCATCATCCGATATGACAACGTTGGAGGACGCAAACTACAAAAAACAAAAAAAAAAAAAAAACAAAAAAAAACAAAAAAAAAACAAAGAGTTTCATTTTTTTTAGCAGAAATGAATTCGTTAAGAGTTATTACATACCCTGCCTTTTATCTTGACGAAACTGTGTTTTGTTTAACATAAGAAGGGAATAAAAAGAGTATGGATATGTTAAGATCTGCTGGTGACATTTGACATACTTCTTCAGAACATTCCTCCGTATTCTATAATCTTTACAAACAATTCGGCGAATCATGCTACAATATTAAATAGACATGCAAATACGTCTTTGGAGAAAATGGAAATGTTAATGTGGTTAAAGCAATATAGCGTTGTGTGATCCTAAAAAAGCCAAACCGGTATTCATATAAGTATTAACAGAAAGAGAGAGTTTCAGAAAGAACGGAACAGCTACAACCTCCGGAACTCTGTGTATGTACTCTAATACATAAACCACCACCTTTCTGGCAGTTTAAGTTGAACTCAGTCTCCAGTAAGCAACTAGGTTGGTAAGCAAAATATATTGTAGGATTGGGTTTAAGATTATTACGGAAGAGATTCGACCCCGAACCCTGTGCTTTATCGTAGCTAAGCATCAAGTAGGGCATCCACGGGGAAAGTTGACACGAGATGAGCCATTGGGGGTCCTAATCAAGGAGTCACCAAAGCGCCGAGACACCCACCGACACTTCTACCGTGAAAGAGACCACTAGAGGAGAGACGGTGGGAGATGAAATGGGGCGACAGGAAATTTGAGAGATATAAATAACTTACCGAGCCTGGTGACCCGGCAAAATCCCCGGAAAGATCTAATGGTTCAGGTTCGTCGGCCATGTGAATCGAACCCGATCCTCCCAAATGCGGGCCACAGACGAAAGCGCTTGCGCCATTCACCTTGGTTAATAAGTGTAGAAAAGCAGTGCAAAATCGCCCTTCGAAAGAGCGTTGGCTGTAGTATCCGCGGATGACTGGCATAAATGCTGTGTGTACTGGAAAAATATAACCACATTTAGTTTATTGAAATGGAACGGGCCTATGAATCAAATTACTGATCAGTTCATTGTAAAACGCTATCAGAATAACCATACAAACATGAGAAAACATTACGTTTCCATGTCATTTACTTCCTTTCTGCTACTATTATTATTGCTATTATTATTATTATTATTATTATTATTATTATTATTATTATTATTATTATTATTATTATTATTATTATTATCATTATCATTATCATTATCATTATCATTATCATTATCATTATCATTATCATTATCATTATCATTATCATTATCATTATCATTATCATTATCATTATCATTATCATTATCATTATCATTATCATTATCATTATCATTATCATTATCATTATCATTATCATTATCATTATCATTATCATTATCATTATTATTATTATTATTATTATTATTATTATTATTATTATTATTATTATTATTATTATTATTATTATTATTATTTATAGTATTATGAACCATTATTATGTATAATTGTGTATATACAATCCTAAGCTACAACTAGGGACGTACCTACTGGAAGGATTGGGGAAATCAGATAGTAGAGCTAATTGGTAGGGGGTGAGGACATGTGAAGGGTTAGAGATAACACTTAGTGTCAAACCATATTAACAAATGTATTCTATAATTTGGTAGGGCAGAACAAGGCACTCCCTCATCTTGAATACATCAGAGGTGCAATTGAAATATGGTATAACTTATAACATAATGAATTATACCTTTGGTTCAGGGTTGCGTAGGTGTTTGAACTGAGTGCCATATGAAGGACGTAGTCTAGAGTTGATCGTCTTCTTGTTTCGGATTGAACACTCAGAAACAGATTTCAGACCTGACAGGCTTAAGCCGTCGACTTACTAAGAATCATCTATTCTATCATCCTCCTGCGTACCGACTTTTATCATTTAATTAGGAATCCCACCAAAATGGCCGCCAATTAACAAGTCAGCGTTTCCCATAATCGAGGGATCATTTTGGTGGTTCCCATGCCAAATTCATACTTCCTTGGTCCTTCCTGCTTCTGGCTTCCTGGAATTGCACCATCCTGTGCAGTTACTGTTTACATGAGTTGTCTCAATTTTTCTTTGTTTTCTTGACAAAACAGGAAGTATCCAACAGTTCAGTGACTCTATCTCTTCATCTAGCTATTTGAACCAACTGATTCACACAGAGATATTCAAACTTGCAATACAGGAAATGAAATGTTAAATTCCAATAATTAGAATCATATCCACAATTTGTTCAGGCACTATTCGCAACAATATGTACAATCTATATAATATTCGTCTTGCATTGGTTTTTATCACATCACTTTACAATGTGGAGTGCGTAATGCTAGGCAATAACATCGTAAAGAGGCGCGACTTTATTTCCTCGTTAATAAATAATCTATGGCTGAGTGGTTAGACCGCTTGGTTCTCACCTAGGCGGCCCGAGTTCAATCCCAGGCGACTGCAAAGTGGAATTTGTAGTGGACAGCTTAGCGCTGAGGTGGATTTCCTCCGGGTCCTCCGGTTTCCACTACCATCATTCTTCCGATTGCTCCATCAGTCTTTCATCTCAGACGTTGGCCCGACCCCTCAACCCTGATTTCATCTCAGGTCAGATGCTTCGGCTCCCTTGCTCTGAGGGAACCTAAGCGCCTCCTAACGTCAGCATTGACGAGAAAGGGAAGGGAAAAAATTATGTGTAACTAAAGCTGAAAATATTCTAATTATTTTCTCTGTTTGCACTGTTCTATTCTAATATGACGGTGTAAGCTCGCAGGGTAAGTCCTGGGAAGTTCGTAGCATCGCTCCGCTTCTCTTAAAATCAAGAGAAGCTGAGGAAAGTTAGCCGTGCCACTGCCGTGCGTTTAGTCGAAGTTTCCGGTGGCGTCCTGCAACTATTCTAAATGACGAGGGGATATCTGCTTACGTCAAAGACGGGGCAGTTATGCCATCTGGTATATAATGTGATGTCTCATAAATTCTGTTGGTTTATTTTTAGTTTTATTTCTTTTTGAAGTGAAGGCTTTGTGTTTTAGATATTCGATAGGGAGTTCGTTTGCTCCTGAAAAGTATAAACGAGTAACGGCACAGAGATAAACAGAAACGGAAGAGTATTAAAATAAACGGAAAATATAAAAACATCCATAAGAATAAGAAAAAGTCATATGATACTGAACTCATTGGAAATGTTGATCAGAATAAGGTTAAAAACGAGAGTAAAATCTTTTACCAAACTGTAAATGAAACAAAGAAAGTTTTTAAACCAAGGAAGAGTATCTGGAAAGATAAAGATCACATATTTTTAACTGAAAAAAAATATTCTCAGGAGATGGAGGGAATAGTTTAATAAACTTTT
This sequence comes from Mantis religiosa, assembly GCA_030765055.1. NCBI lineage: Eukaryota > Metazoa > Arthropoda > Insecta > Mantodea > Mantidae > Mantis > Mantis religiosa. The sequence continues at coordinate 45,324,026 of CM060950.1, read as the reverse complement.
AAATGGAGATATTACTATCAAAGATGAGAAGGAGGATAGTAATGGAAAAACTATAAAAAAGAGGAAAAATTTGAAGACATTGCTCCATCCCTAGTAGAAGTTAAGGAGATCATACATCCATTAATAACAATAGAGCACCTGGAATTGATAATGTACAATCAGAACTATTAAAAATGTGGGTCTTAGGCTGGTGGAAACAATACATAAATTAATGAAAAATATATGGAGACAGGGAAAAATGCCTAATGAGTGCAAGATAGGTGTAATATGTCCAATACTTTAAAAAGGTGACCCATTAATATGTGAAAATTATAGAGGAATAACACTTTTATCAATAGCATATAAAATACTTCCACAATCATATACTTAAGACTGTTGCCACTATCAGAGAGGATTATTAGTAATTATCACGCAGGGTTCAGACAAGGAAAGTCTACCATTAATGGGATTTTCTTATCGAGACAGATTCTGGAAGAATGATCCAAGGAATATCAGCTAGAAAACTATTATCTTTTCATTGATTTCAACTCAGCATATGGCAGTATGGATAGACTGGAGGTGATGAAACCCTTAAAGAATTCAAAATGCCTGTAAAAGTAATGAGACTAGTTGGAGCCACAATGAATAATAGTATAGGCCAAATAAAGATCTTTTCACACTTACCAGAGCCATTTGAAACAACTAAAGGAGTAAGACAAGGAGACTCACTTTCATGTCTATTATAGAATCTAGCACTGGAGCAAGTTATTAAGGATGTTGACATCCAAACAAGATGTACAATATTTTATAATTGCACACAATTATTGGCATATGCAGATGATATAGATATAATCAGCAGAACAGAATAGGATATGATAAGGGTATTTATAAATCTAGAACAGGCAGCAGCCAACATGGGCTTAAAAATAAATGAAGGGAAAGCAAACTACATGGTATCTAATATTAAGAGGAAATTAAAGAGCCAGAAAATATATTCATATTCTTAATTATAAATTTAAAATAGTGAATGGATACACATACTTAGGGTCCGTTGTGAATGAAAGTAACGATATGAAAGAGGAAAAACCCAAGAAATACGAAATGCCAGTGTTGCGCATTTTGGTCTGATGAAGCACTTTAAATCAAAACGTGTTACACATAAAACAAAAATCAGAATATATAAAACATTAATAAACCCGGTGCTGATGTATGGGAGTGAGACATGTTTTGTTACAAAACAGGACATGGCAAGAGTTAACACTTTGACAGGAAGATATTCAGAAGAATTTATGGCCTAATTAAGGAGAAAGGAGATTGATGTATCCGGTATAATAATGAATTACATAACATCTACAAACACTCCAATCTCGTAAAATCAATTAAAATATCAGGGCTGAGATGTGCAGGGCAAGTCCAAAGACTGGATGGGGAGGTAATAATTCGGAGAGTACTGGATTGTGAAGTGTATGATTTAAGGAGAGTAGGGAGACCAAATATGTGATGGATGGGTGGAGTACTGGAGGATGTGAAAAGGCTGGGAATAAAAAAAATAATTATAAATAAAAAAATTGGTGTATTTTTTGTGCAATTTACGTCCTCAAACGTTGTCATATCGGACGATAAATGAAATGGGTGAAATGGGGTCCATGTAGCTTAGAGTTACCCGATATTGGATTATCAGGATAAGGGAAAATCCCGGAAAAAGCCTTATTCAGGTAACTCACCGTAACCGAGATTCAATTTACGCTACCGAGGCGGGTACTTCAGTGCTTGGTTTGCACTTTCTTTCAAGTACTTTTGAAATTGGTGGATGGTAGCCAGAAGAAGAGATGATTGGGGGAAGATTCTGAGGGAAGCCGAGACCCGCCCAACTGTAATGTAATGTATGTGATGTTGAAGATGATATTTGCTCCACAAATTAGTGTGCGTAGTTTCTATAAGTTTAAGCAAGAGTCAACTCGAGAACAAAGAACATTTTCGGTCACCGGTTCAAACTCGGAAGAGAGCGATGGACTTTATTCGTGCTTAAAAATTCTCAGGGAATCGAAGCCGGTAGTCCCGTGCCGTAGATTTACGAAACGCAAATCACGCCTAATAAAGAACCCTTAGAGCAAAATTAACTAGTCTGTTACGCACAATACAGAATGGCAACCAGTGTAATTAGAAGTGTTAATAAATAAAAACTCAGTATCAAGATAGAATTTATTTTATGACAATATCTTATCTAGTACCCTCTTTACTAAAGTTACTTCGATAGCATTTTCCTGGATCCCATAACATCTCGGTGGTGTAGGGGTAATAAATTGGGACAGTCCGTGTGTGTGTGTGTGTGTGTGTGTGTGTGTGTGTGTGTGTGTGTGTGTGTGTGTGTGTGTGTGTGTGTGTGTGTGTGTGTGTGTGTGTGTGTGTGTGTGTGTGTGTGTGTGTGTGTGCGTGCGTGCGTGCGTGCGTGCGTGCGTGTGTGTTATTTTTCGTTTCTACAAGTTTTGTTGCCATTATTATTTATTATTATTATTATTATTATTATTATTATTATTATTATTATTATTATTATTATTATTATTATTATTATTATTATTATTATTATTATTATTATTATTATTATTAGTGGTAGTGGTAGTGGTAGTAGTGGTCGTCGTCGTCGTCGTCGTAGTGGTGGTAATAGTAGTTGTAGCATTGTTTTTGCTGTTATTAGTATTTTGTTTCACAGTGTGAAAGCCGTAAGTGGGGTGCTTGTTATTGCTAACGCGAGGTAATACGATTTTCTGATCAGACAGTCCGCCACCTCGTTCCAGACAGTACGCACTGTGCGCGTTTTTGTTCCGAATGAAAGGGCGTCTCTAGGGTGATGCGAGTAAGAATAATATTGTGATGGACATTGTTAGAGCGGTGCAAGGAAGAGAAATGATGTTTTATTTCATTTTCTTTTGTTTTATGATTTTGCGTGTGATTTTGCGCAGTACATTATTTGGTGTAAAACTTGTGGATGATGTCAACTTATGGTTCCGGGTCGGACTGAACGGCGCTCATGCTCTTCATCTGCTCCGGTACCTGTTTACGAAATTATGTTCTTAATCTAATTTTTTTTTTCAAAAATTGATGAAAGGGGTGACGTGATGACCAGCTTTGAAATGAAGAGTCATTGGATGAAATCCGTTTTAAGGTAAAGTTTTTCCGTGTAATTCATTTTAAAATATACATTTTCTTTGAATTTTTTTAAAGGGAAAAACGAAAATAAAGGAGTTCAAGCCTGTTTTGATACATCTAGCAGCTGGTGTTAAGCTTTAATTAAAATTGAAAATAAAATGTACAACCTTTTCATCCGTAAACCCAAGATTGACTACAGAAGAATATAATTTACAAATTATAATTCAGTAATAATATCCAGTTTCCTAGAATTATCGGATGTTAGGAAATATTAGAGGAGGGAAGTTATAAAAATGTACCAAAATCTTCAGTTGTTTTGTACTTGGAGGCTTGTATAACTGGGAAAATTGTAACTGTGCCTGTAAAATTGGTTGTATGTTCTCTTTGTGCACAGTCTCTCTTGGGTACCGTTCGGAACAAGAAATACCACCAACAGGTAGATTTAAATATGTAATAGGCCGTGCAAAATTTTGGAATTTTCGAGTTAGGGCCTAATAGGAAAGGAAAGAAAATAGTTTATATAGCCACCCCTTTAACTTGGTGTGGGGTGGGTAAATATGGACTTATAATCCGTCCTTGTCTTCCTCCGCTCCGTTCCACCCCGTCTGTCCGCAGTTTGTCATGGTGCGTAAAATATTTTAGACGCCGCCGCTATGAGTGAAAGAAATTTAAATAGTCAGATTAAGGAATAGGAAAATCAAGAAGGCTAAAAGTAGCCGTGTTCGCTAGAGTGTATACCGCTAGCGTTCTGCCACGTACAGCGTCGCAGGTTCGGGTCCCGTCTTTGACATCGATGTTTATGTGTACCTGTGGAAAAATTCAGAAAAGCAAAACATTAAAAATCGTAAAATTAAAAATGGCCAAAAAGGGATAGAGTATATGTATCGTGTCGCGGCATAAACGTTTCGGCACAAATAGATAATAGATGGCGGATAATGTTTCACTAGCTTGCATGAGCAGTTAACGATAACGCGGCGAGTGATCACAAAGGTGATAAAACAATGTTATCTCAGATAAAGGACTCGCCGCCACAGGTAGGATTTCATGTCTCGAAGTTTCTAGAGATATCTGGATTGACGGAGAGTGGTTGTTTTTCTTGTTTGTTCGTGAATGTTTTCGAGTTATGAATGGACATATAAAAAGGATTGTGACACGCCAGCAGGACAATAGTTGTGTAACAAGAGTGTTGTTGTAACGAGAGCTAATCAGCTGCAAGTGTTTGTTATTTTCCTCGACCATGGAAGATTGTGTGATGTTATGTTGTTACGCGAGAATTGGGCAATGTATTGTTACGGAAATAAAGGAGATTTTTAATTTCTGCAACTTGGCCTTTTAGTTCTACGAACCCACAAAGTCACAATATATGTGAAATATTTCTGTATATTTTTTAATTTTAGAACAGGGAAAACAAAAGCTGCCTCTAAACTGTTGTTATTGATCTTCTTTGGCGTCAATAGCCTGGTTGCCTATTTTTAACGTTGGTTTCTTAATTAGTTAAAATAATTTGTACAAAGGTATATCAGGGTACTAAAATGTCATGCATCTATGTACTGTAACATATCTGTCAGATTCGGAAACAGGGTTTGTGATAATAATCCTGAAATTAGCAGATTTAACATTGGCGGGAAATGGAGCTTAATCTCTCCCTAATATTAGGCTTCATTTAATTCCTGTGATATATTTATTATGTCTTTAATCATACTTTTGATAAATTAAAAGCGCTTGATTTTCCACAGGAATATTCGTAGGTTTGCTTATTGATACATTCTTCTTTCTTTCGGGATTTACCTTTCTTTTACCACGGATTAACGTTGCAATATTGCACATTTTAGTTTTTACATTAGCGGTTTTCTGAAGTTATTTTAAAAGTTCAATGAAGTTTAAGATATTGCAGTTATGGTGGGAGCAGTTTGCATTAGAATCTGTACGCAAGTTGTATGTAATGAATATTTAAAGTAATCTTATGAGTTTGTCTGCCATTGCCTTCCTTACTCTTGTGCGAACTTTATTTACAAATGCTTAATGCTCTATCTACTTCGTATATTCGATATAAGCGGTTTTAGAGATTATATTATTGATAATTTTCTTGTAAGTGCAAGGGGAACACGCAAATACTATAGTCTTTAAGCAATAGTCAAACTTTTTAAGGGCGGGTGAGTTCGTGTTGCCTTTGAAATTGCATATTCTATACCAAGCGTATGGTCAATCGCTTTGTACTTGATGCTTCCTCAGCTCTAACCTGCAAAAAATAATAAATCGGAAATGGTCCATTTTATGTGAATACTACAGTAATCCCTAAACAGTGTACTTTAACGGGAGCTGCTTTTCGGGTACTAAGTTTTTGTCTGTCTTACCATTTCCAAGTTATGTAAAAGCAATGCAGAATTTCAACACTTTGTATTACCCTCCTAGCAATTGCAAGACAGACAATTTACTTTTTATGTGAAAGGATCTTAAACATTTGGTATTTTAATTAATCATTCTTTAATCATTCTTTTGATAAATTCAAAGTGCTTGATTTCTCCACCGGAGTATTCGTAGGTTTGCTTACTGATACATTTTTTTAAGGAGTTAATATCCTTTACCTCAGATTAAAGTTCAAAGTTGCACTTTTTAGTTTCTACATTGTCGGTTTTCTGAAATTATTTTAAAAGTTCAATGGAGTTTAAAATATTGGAACTATGGAGGGAGCAGTTTGCGTTCGAATTTATACACAAAGACTTTGGATTCACGTTGTGTGTAAGGAATATTTAAAATAATCTTAGGATTTTTTGTGCCATTCCCTTCCCTAGTCTTGTGCGAACTTTATTTACAAATGCTGAAAGCTCTGTCTATTTTAATTATTCGATATAAGCGTATTTAGAAATTTTATTATTGCTAAAGTTCTTGTAAGTTCTAGGGGAATACGGGAATACTGTAGGCTTTAAGCAATGGTGAAAGTTTTTAAGTGTGGATTGGTTCGTGTTCCCTTTGAAATTGCATATTCTTTACCAAGCGTATGGTCAAGCGATTTGTACTTGATGCTTCCTCAGCTAAAACCAGCAACAGGGAATAAATCGAAAATGGTCCATTCTATTTACATATTAGAGGTATTCCTAAATAGTGTACTTTAACGAGACCTGCTATTTGTATACTAAGCTTTTGTCTGTCTTACAATTTCCAAGTTATACTAACGCCATCCAGAATTTAAAAGACTGTATTACCTTCCTATAAAGTGCAAGATAAACATTTCACTTTTTATGTGAGAAGTTCTTAAGGTTTTCGTATCTTAATTAAATTCGTTAGAAACATTTTTGAGAAAATCAAGGTTGCCGAAAAATGTTCCATGAGGTAGTCGGTAGTCTGTGGTGCTGGGTTGTTTGTTTTAAATCTTCGTGTCTGGCCCTGGGAAGATGCTGAACTTAACTCACTTTTCGTTTTTGAGTTACGCTTCACACCCACCCACCCACCTACCCCCCCCCCCCCCACACACACTTACTTGACTTAGAGAAACACAAAATAGGTTTTTCTGTTAAGAGTGTGATATAACAATCTTTGCTTTCTACACGCAGCAGAGTAAAAAGACCACTACACTTTATGATATGCTCAGGCCTGGTGGAATAATAATCGAAAATATATCAGAAATTATGACGCATCTCTTGTAAACATATTGGTGGAAACCTCCTCTATGGACTTGCCTAAATTTCTGTCCACCGGGTCCTAAGAGCTTTCTGTTATAGTAGTTCTTGCCTCTGTGTGTGTTCTGTATTTTGTTCAGTATTTTTGCAAAACGTAATTGCTGATTGTAATAAATATTATTAAGTTGTGATTATTATTTATATCGATAATCTAATTCCACGGTTTACCGCATGCCTCCGATAAATATTTCTAAAAAGGATATTGCTCTTTATTCATGTTTCATGCGGACAAATGATTATCTTTCCGTGTCTATAGACTTTTTTTTATTTCTTAATGCTGAAGTATATCATAGTGCAACTTCATTGATAGTGACAATTCGATCCCCTTGTTGTCGATTTTTCCGGGGCTGGCTGATTGTTGTCCTTTTGTCTTTTAGCTCGCGCCGGAAATAGTCCTGCATAATGCGCAGGTCATCTTTACCACGCGTCGGACAAATGCGTGGGTTGCCGTTCTGTTTCTTCGTCATACCCCCGCTTTCTGTAAATCCTCTACCTGGGCCTACCCTTTTTAAGGGGAGGCATCTGTGAAAAATGCTAAAATCCATAGCTTACATCAGAACTGCTTGAAAGTTTGTCATTAGGTGGGTATAGGGAATCTAGTGAAGCTTTCAAAATTCATCTTTCTATCTTAAATAGCATTTTTTAAAAAAAATATTTAGTGCTTTTTATAGTATGATTTTTGAATGGTATATAAAAGGTCCCAGGTCACACAGTTTTTCTCTTAAAAACTTTAAATTTTAGATTCAGGTTTCTCTGTTCATCAGTTACAAAATGTGCTAAACCTTTAAAGTGTGTATTAAGTATTTTGGAGGAAAAACTGTTTATGTGTGAATATATTAAACTTTTCTTATTTCTTTTGCAATTTTGAGATTTAAAATTCAATAATAAATAAACTATTTAATTTACATCAACAAAAATACCAACTTTTATTAAACATTTATTTAGGAACATATATGCAAAGTTTAGTACAAATTCGTTGAGAATTGCAGAATTTGAAGCATTTTGAAAATACCAAAATGTTCAAAAATTGAAAGTGGAGAAAAATGAACTTAGAGATTTAGATAGAAATTACACTACTTTCTTTACTTTGAAAACTCCATGCATCATATGTAGGCCCTACAGCTATCTTATTACCTTCTTTCTCTTTAATTTGGTTACCTTTGGCTCTTTTTTATAGTTTTTCTATCTACAATAGTTTTTAGCAAAAAGTAATAGTATAATTCTTTTGCTGCAATTTCTTTACATTGAGAAATATATTACATTCTCTACAATTTTTGTTATAAATGATTGGAACTCTGGATTCTGGTTCCTTTAGATAATAGTTACAAAATTATATATGTATATACTCATTTGCCCATCTCTAATGGTTCTGGAGGAGAAAATTTAAGGAATGTGATAGAATTTTCTTGAATTTTTCTCAATTTTCTTTTTTCAATACCAATCATTATTAACTTTTTGATATACAGCCATAATGATACCAATTTTATTGAAAACTTATCTAGGAATATACATATATGCAACAATTAAAGAAATTCATGGAAAACTTTAGTGTCTGGGCTATAAGGAGTATTAAAAATGTTAAAAGTTGGACATGAAAAAAGTTAGAAGCTCTAAATATAAACAACATTTTGTTCTATGTTTCAAAACCCTCCTGCACTATATGAGGACCACTGAGATAGTTTATTATCCTCTTCTTCTTTTAATTTAGTCACTTTTTAAGTGCTTCTTGGCAGATTTATATTTTCTCAATAAACTTTGAGCACTTTGTTTTAGGTTTCACCTATCCTTAATACTGCTAATTTTCTTGCTAACAGGAGTTACTTTGCTTTCTGCAACCTTTGCCTTAATATTAGTCTATCTTTAAAAACCCATATTAAATTCACTAACAGCTGCAATCACTGCAATTTGCAATTTTTTTCTTAATACAAAAACTTCTTTGTGATATTTACTCCATGCAAACTTTCATTAGCATTCTGTGCTTCTCCTGTGATGCAACTTTCCAGTAGAATAGTACTGACTAATCTATTTTTGTTAATGAGATGGAAATTTTAAGTAGAATAGTTCATGTAATTCATACCCATGGTCATACAAAACTTCTGCATAGAAATATGACCCTTACCAATGCCCAGAAATACATCAACCATTCTTCTGTTTACATCAAAAGGTGACATACTAGAATCACTGTTAACTCTTGGGCTATAATATGTTTTCACTTAACATTTACCTCAAGTAGAGCAGTATAGTATCATTACTTACTATTATGGCTATAAAACCTTAAAGTTAAATTATACTTTGCTTCAAAATAGCCACTGTACTCCTAACGTAACCTGGTATGAATCATATACTTACTGTTGCAACAAGAAAGCAATACAATGTTAAATCAGGCTTTATTACTATTCTAAACAATAGTAATTTAATATAAGCTGCTACCCACAGCTTTCACTTGCATGTAAAACATATTTCACAAAGACTACATGTCAGTGGAAATGTTTTTTTTTTTCTTACTTTGAAAAGTAGTAAGTGGGAAATAATATAGTTAGTTAGTTACTAACGCTCCCCACATGGTAACCTTGGCCTTCGGGGTAACCTCACCCCACCAAGCGATGACCGGACCCATTTCTCAGGTGGAGGCACCCAGACGGCGGTGTCCATTACCTCCGATGATAGGGTGATAGTGAAGATGGCGGTGAGGTGAGAGGACCTACAGTTTTTACCGTGGACTCCGAACCACGTTGGGCATAGGGGATACTTCACATGTGCTAGACAGAGGTGAAGGCGTGGATAGGGCCGACTTAAAATCGCCAACCCCAGAGCCAGGAATCGAACTCGGGACCCTTAGAACGGGAGCCGCGAACGAAACCACCGCGCTACCCCGGCGCCCTGGGAAATAATATATAAAAATGGTAGAAGACAGGTTCAGTAGCTTCCACAAATATCCAGAAGATGTCTCTGCACGTTACCAGTGTATGTAATCAAACCGCGTAGTTTAAAGTGAGAATTTCAATTTCTTTGCGACACACTAGCAAAAACAATATAAATGGCCACGCCCACCCGCACATTGGGCATTTAAATAGTGACGTAATGGATCTTTAAATGGCGCTAGGGCCTAACTGACGGTAGATTCTGAAACTACAATGTTTAAACACAATTTTAACGCAAAAACGGAAACTGTCGTTTTTTGTCATTTTTGACGAAATTTCACAGATGTCTCCCCTTAAATGGGGGAGGCCGTTAGGACGTTCCCATGTAAACACTACCGCTCCAGATAAAAACTAGTGCTAAAGCTCAATAACAATCAATTAGCTGTATGTTTTTAAATAAATATAGTACTTATGGACCAACGGATTCATATACCGGAGACTTTGTCATGGTTGGAATATATGGGTAAATAATTGGATAAGTTAGGTAGAAGGGCACCCCCCCAGACACTAAAGATGAGCATCCAATGGATCCCTGATGACCTTGTAGCTAACGCCTTAATCGTACATCTGTATCCACATTGGTTGGAAAGGTGTTATATAATAATAGCACGTAATTCTAGTGCTTGCATTTTTGGGAAATACTGGTTAGTTGTTATATGTTTATATATAGTTTGTATAGGCACCCGTTTTCGACAAATTGACCTTGATTCCGATGGCGTGTATTGTTACAGCTCTGTAGATAGAAATACGTATAACAGTCTATATTTTTTTTTTAAATTTTGCTCAAGAAATGCTTATAGTGCATGGAGCCTCCCCCCAAAAGAGTTTGAAGAGCGTAAAGGTTGGTATCATCTATATAAACATCTAACAGTAATTTTGTACTTCGCGATGCTTTTAACAATCTCTTGCTCCATGCTAACTCCGGCTGTCCTCCCAAGCCATGAGAAATCTATCCCAGGTTAAGCGCGAGCATGTATTACTCAACGAAGGGATGAAACTTGTTCTGACTTCGAAAGTCTATCCATTTGCGGAGCAGTTGACGAACAATAGAAACTACTATATGAATGGCGTTATTGATTCGTCAACTAAGCGATAACGCACGGTTCTGGCATTGAGGCAAGAAAGAGGCGTAGTGCGTCTACTAGGTACGTCTTGTCCCACCAGCGATCAAACCAGAAGGGTCCTAATTTATGCCCAGAATGTGCATTTCATCTTCAAAGTCTCTCAAACGTCTCTTTTGTGGTAGTGACTCTAAGACGCCACTACTGGTACTAATCCGATGTTGTCGACTCATTTCTGGTTTTCTGAAGTTGGCTCCAACCTAGACTCTCTCTATATATTCCTAAGAAATCCTACCTTACGCTCCAAGAATCCCAAGCTTTACTGTCATAACTTACCTGACAACCTTGGATGCTTTCACTGGTGTAATCTTCCAAATTATTTCTAGGGCTTTTACCGAAAACCAGCCGTCGCTAATTACTTTAGGCTAATTTTACCTCGAGCCAAAATGTATTCATAATGTCTTGCCAAACCTTGCAATTAAAACAACTTCACCATATATTCATATTTAATTTTACAATAATATTTCATTTATTCCAACTATCCATTATGCTGTTGCAGCTTCCCAATGGTTCTGAAGTCTTAAAAATCTTTTTTAAGCATGAGTAGTCATATTCCTAATTTTTAGTGTCTGTGTACTTACGTAAGTTTTATCAGATAAGTGTAAGTATGTTTTAAGCTGCATTTACCTCTGCCGATCACTTCAGGCATTCTTTATTGTAGATACCCGGGTAAAATGCCTACCTAGTAATATTTGGGGTGGAAAAGCACGTGTAAATATCTAGTTGGGCATTAATATCATTTATCACTTATGTACCCATTAAGTGAACCATTAGGTAGCAAACTGTGCTCTCCTCGATTAGAAATCCCTAAAAAAGGTTCTTATAGAAGCCACTTGGTCTCACCGTCCCATACATCAGCGTTTCCACATTTTCCGCCCATTCCCGTAAACAGGAGCACCAAGTTGTCCACAAAGACAATTTAAACAGAAAACGCTTGATTTGAAAGAAAAAACGGAAGGAAGTAACTGTAGGATAGTCATTGCAGCTGTATCCTTGGAGTTTATCAGCACTGAAATTAAATATGTTATGTGAAATTGGAGCACAAACTAAAGGTTTAGGAACTTGACTCTAATTAATTGAAGCAAACAGCAGAGGACATCTTGTAACAAATGGTCCGAAGAAAAAAGAAAACAAAGGAAAATACCTTTGGTAGCAGAATAGCTGAACTTTACTTTCTGTTCTAATAATTGAAAATATTCGTTGCAATTGAAGGTAGACCCCACATTGAAGTGGGAATTTCTGCTAGAACTAATAAGGGAAAGAGAGTGGGCGGTAGGTGTTATTTTATCTGGAAATTGTTGAGAAATACTCAAGTTATCACTATTCATTTGAATGGATTGACTGCTAATGTTATTCTGAGGAATATTTCAAAATAGTTTTTCTTTTAAAATTGTCATCCTCCAACGTTAAGTCATATCGGATGATGAATGAAATCGGCGATATGATGCTCAAATGAGGCCATGGTCCTTAGAGCTTAGTTATCCAGCATCCATTTTTCAAGCTAATGGAAAATCTTATCCATATAACTCATCCTGACTGCGGGTCGAAATCGGGACCTCTTGAACGTGAAGCAGATAGGTTACCAACTATGGTACAGAGATGGGCGTTTTCTAAGGCAATTAAACATTTTATAAATACATAATCTGTTCAATTTCTTTTCGGGCAGCAAGACAGGTGAACAGGCGACTAGAAATTGCCGTTTCGGAAGTGTGCATCGTTCCCATCATCGGGATATTTATTAAATGTTATAACCACAAATGAATCACTGGATATAACAGAAATATATAGAAAGACAAAGACAAAACACTATCAAAATTCGCATTACTGAACAAAAGACAGTTTTCAGTAAATTAAATGCCAGGCCAGGAGATGGTGTGAGTAAAGAACATTCATTGGGTCAAAGAAACATAACTACTTAACTTGATTATCAAGCTGTATTGATCTTTGCTTCTTAAACCGATGGTTTTCCATTTTAAGGCCGGTTTCCAAGAGGAGCTGAACTGAAATTCAGAATCTCGATTAAGCGTGCTCCTTTCAGAGGCAATGGCCAAAGTTTCCTTAATTCTCCGCTCCCAGTAACTGTTGCATATTGCCAAGATGGTCGTCTCCCGAAAATTGGCTCTATAGTCGTTATCAAAACAATGCTGTGCCAGCCCAGACTTCTCGGTTGCATTAAACGAACGCTCCGTTCATGTTAGATCATTCTGGTAGCGATGGTCTTTCCGGTTTGTCCTATAAACTGTGTCCCACATTCACAGGAAATGTGGTACACTCCCGGAACTTGGAAGTCCAGTTTGTCTTTCACTGGTCTCACCTCTTCGGAGGTGGCTTGTGGATGGTCCTGATGTAGTTGGCAAGAATTCTGCTGATTCTGCCGGATAGATTGCCAGTAAACGGGATGCAGACTGTAGCGGTAGGCTTATCTGACGCTTAAGCGAATTTTGAAAGTGTTTTGTCTTTTTCTTTGGTTCTATGGGTGTTTTATCCAGTGTTTCATTTGTGATTATAACATTTAATAAATATCCTGATGCACACTCTCGAAACGTCGATTTCTAATCGTCTGTTCACCTGGCTTGCTGCCCGAGAAAAAGTTGAGCATATTCGTCGCCAGGAAAGCTTCAAATGAAATCTGTAGTGTTTAACGCCCACTTTTACTACATACGACACCGCAGGCGATGATACTGATGATACATGAGATGAAGATGGAGCACCGGTGGAATGAGATGGCGGGGGAAAGCGGAGATCCCGGAGAAAACCCGCCCCAGCGCCGTGTTGTCCACCACAAATCTCAGTTTGCGGTCGCCTGGGATCGAACTCGGTATCCTTGGTGAGAGCCAAGCGGTCTAACCACTGAGCCACGGCGCGGCCAGGAAAGCTTCAGGTCTTATTTTACATGTGCAATGTTTTGGCAATGCGTTTTATGTATTTGATATGGAGTAGTGCGTTTGATTTTTGAATGTTAAACTTTTTTTCAGTTCAACAAAATAAGTGTCTAGTCGATAACAAAGAGCATTTTAGAAACCATATACCTTTTACGTTTAATCATGGTTCTGAAGCATAAGAACACAATATTCCCTATTGAATAACTTCAAACGGTTTACAGATCATTTTATTTTTCACGTAAAATTGTCACATAAAAAGTCAGAATAATGGGGCCACCCATTATCTGTGTGCATAAATTATGCCGCTGAATGTATTAGTAACAGGTTATTCACAAGAGGATAACACCAGTTTAGATGGTGTCCTACTATAAAGTCCAGCACATTGGAAATTCGAATAAGAGACTGAGAATGACGTGAAGTTGGGGTATATATACGAGCGTGGGTCAAAAAGTAATGCCTCCTATTTCTTTTTATCTTTTAATTGCCAAGAAAATTGAATCCAATTTACATAGCTTGAAAACTACAACATTGTCGATTAATTTGTTACTATGCAATATAATCTCCGTCCTTTTCCACAGTTTTGGTCCACCTATTAACTAGGGCATGTATTCCAGTGTGGTAAAACACACAGTCTTGCTTCCTAAGCCATTGACGCACGGACGTTTTCACAGCCTCCTCATCTTCAAAATGAGTCCCACGATGAGCTTCCTTTAGTGGCCCGAACAGATGGAAATCTGATGGTGCCAGGTCAGGGCTTTATGGGGGTGAGTTAAGACTTAGCCATCCCAATTTCTCAATTTCTACAGTGGTGTAACGGCTGGTGTGTGGTCTTGCATTGTCATGCAAAAGAAGAACATCCGCCATAATTTTTGTTGGGCGAACTCGGCGAAGATGTGCTTTGAGCTTTTTGAGATTTCTGGCGTATTGGACAGAATTTATTGTGCATCCCTGCTCCAAAAAAAAAGAAAAAAATATAAGCACACCCTCTGCATCCCAAAATACTGTCGCCATAACTTTCCCGGCCGACCGCTGAGTTTTAATTTTTTTTTTTCTTCGGTGACGTGTGATGCCATTCCATTGACTGCCTCTTTGATTCAGGTTCAAAAACATGAACCCACGTCTCGTCTCCAGTAACAATTTTTTCCAGAAACTCCTCTCCCTCCAAACTGAAGCGCTGCAAATGTTCGAAGGCTATTGCTTTCCTTGTGTCTTTCTTTTGGTCGGTTAACATTCTTGTTACCCAAACGTGAACAAACTTTTGAGTAACGCAGTTGTTGAATAATCGTCATCACACTGCCTATACTGAGGGAGATAATGCGACACAATTCACCTGTTGTTACCCGACGATCACCAAGAATGATGTCATCAACTCGCTGAATGTTGCATGGAGTCACTGCAGTCACCGGCCTGCCGCTTCGCTTTTCATCTGCCAATGGTGTTTGCCCTTCAGCTTCGTTACAGCGACGAACCCATCGTCTAACAGTGCTGACATCCACCGTTGCATCACCATACACATTTTTTAGCCGTTCGTGAATGCAAAATTGGCGTTTCAGCTTCCGCAGTCCAAAATTCAATCACAGAAAGCTGTCTAATACGAATATCGATGTCAGCCATTTTGCAAGAGGATGCAGTGCTGCCACCTGTTGACTTAAGAAGTCAAGTGGATTAAAGAATAGGGTTTGAGGGATTGCGCTAAATTCAAAGTTTTCACATAACTTAGTTATTTAAGGGGGAAAAAAATAGGAGGCATTACTTTTTGACCCACCCTCATATATATAGCTCGGTGGAGGGCGATGGAATTTTTCGTGCCTAAAAATTCTTAGCATGTCTTTCTCGGAAGGATAGCGAAGTGGAAGTGCTCGTGTGGTAGATGTACGGAACGTAAGGTTATTTTTAATGTTATTCCGTAAGTATAGTGGGTGATATTATGGGTGTACAGAAGGGTGTATTACAAAAGTTTACGGTTTTTGCTATATTTTATTTTATGGTTTTCTTTCAGCTAGTTTAAAAATACAAGCGATGTAAAAATTTATAACGTTGCTTCCTTATTTAGCTATCTTGTGCTCTTATTATTACGGTTTTCTTGTTTGGCAAAGGGCCAAAACTTAAACCGTTCCAGTCGATGTTTGAGGTCCATAATTTTGTTTATTTTTCGGAGGACTACGAAGCGCTAGGAAACGATGAAACAATAATATCAATTGTATGTTTAATAAACATATTTATTGCTACTGGTGTATCCTTGGTACCATATATTTAGAGTAATCGATAATAAGAAGGAATACCTACTGATGCTCAGGACATTCTGAAAGAAGTGGCCTAACAGAACATAAAAAGAGATTACAATTAATTCGTTTACTGTAGTCCTTGTTAAGAGTAAAATATACTGCTTATATTATACGGCGTAAATTCGTACATTGTTGAATCTCCACAACAATCTGTTACAAGAAAATTTAATTGACAGCAGCATCTAGATATTAAGCAGAATGTCATAAGGTCTTTACATACCCTATCTTTTATCTTGACGAAACTGTGTTTTGTTAAACATAACAAGGGAATAAGAAGGATATGGATATGTTAAAATCTATTAGTGATATTTGACATACTTCTGCCGAACATTCCTCCGTATTCTATAACATTTAGAAACAATTCCCCGAATCAACCTACAATATTAAATAGACATGAAAATACGTCATTGGAGAAAATGGATATGAAACAGTGGTTAAAGGAATATATCATTGTGTAGATTCTAGGGCAGCCAAACCGATATCCATCCAACCATTAAACAGAAAATAGAGACAGTTTTAGAAGGAACGGAACAGCTTCAACTTACGGAACTGCGTGTACATACTTTCATACATAATCCCCCACATTGCTGACAGTTCAATTAAGTTGAATTCATTTAGTGTCCAGTAAGCAACTAGGTTGGTACGCAAAATATATTGTAGGATTAGATTTAGGATTATTATGGAGGGGATTCGACATCGAACCCTGTGGTTTATAGTAGCTAAGTGCCAAGTAGGGCATCCGCGGGTGGAAGTTGACCCGAGAGGAGCCATAGGGGGGCTGAATCAAGGAGTCACCACAGCGCCGAGGCACCAGCCGACACGTCTATCCTGAAAGAGACCACCGGAGGAGAGATGATGAGAGCTGAAATGGAGCGACAGTTAAGCGCAGAGGATCTACCCAGAAATCCGAAGACCCCGACCTCCTTCAACACGGGAGGGATGGAAACTCCGGGGCTCTTTCCATAAGGCAATACCTAGCTATGCAAAAAGCCCCCACATCGACAACAACGTCAAGACGGGATGGAAGTGGATACGCCATTTACGCGCATCAACCCCGCTGGGAAGACTGCCGAATAACCTCGGTGGGGCCGCCTGGTGATTTGAAATGGAGCGACAGGAAATTTGAAAGATATAATTATCCTACCGAGCCTGGTGACCCGGCTAAATCTCCGGAAGAATCCAATTGTTCAGGTGGTTCGGCCATGTGAATCGAACCCGATATTCCCAAATGCACGATACAGACGAAACCATCCCGCTTGGTTAATAATTGTAAGAAAAGCAGTGCAAAATCACGCTTCGCAAGTGCCATGTCTGTAGTAACCGCGGATGACTGGCGTAAATCCTGTGTGTAGTGGAAAAATATTACCTCTTTTATTGAAACGGGACGGGTCCATGGATCAAATTACTGATCAGTTCATTGTTAAACGCCATCCGAGTAACCATACAAACATGAGAGCACATTACACATCCATGTCATTTATTTGCTTTCTACTACTGTTGTTATTATTAATATATAATATTATGTATTATGGTGAATATGTATAATGTATATAATATTCGTCTTGGCATGGTTTCTGTCACATTACTTTACAATCTGGAGTCCGTAATGTTAGGCAATAACATCGTAAGGAGGCGCAACTTTATTTCCTCGAAAATAAATAATCTGTAACCAAAGCTGAAAAGCTTCTAGATTCGGAAACAGTTTTTGTGATAATAATCCTGAAATTAGCAGATTTAACACTGATGGGATATGGAGTTTAATCTCTCCTTTTTATTGGGATTCATTTTATTCCTGTGATGTATTTCTTATTTCTTTAATCATTCTTTGATAAACTCAAAGTGTTTGATTTTCCACCGGAATACACGTAGGTTTGCTTATTGATACATTCTTGTTTTTTTTTCAGGTTTTAATATCTTTTACTTCAGATTAACTTTCAATGTTGCACCTTTCAGTTTCTACATTAGCGGTTTTCTTAAATTATTTTAAAAGTGCAATGAAGTTTAAGAAATTGGAGTTATGGTGGGAGCAGTTGGCATTCGAATCTGTATGCAAAGACTTTGGATTCTCGCCGTGGTAAGGAAAATGTAAAATAATCTTATGAATTTTTCTGCCATTACCTTCCCTACTCTTGTGTAAACTTTATTTACAAATGCCTAATGTGCTATCTACTTCGATTATTCGATATAAACGCTTTTAAAAATTAGATTATTTATAATTTTCTTATAAGTGCAAGGGAATCCGCAAATACAGTAGACTTTAAGCAATGGTCAATTTTTTTGAGAGCGGATTGGTTCGCGTTGTCTTTGCTATTGCATATTCTTTACCAAGCGTGTGTGTGTGTGTGTGTGTGTGTGTGTGTGTGTGTGTGTGTGTGTGTGTGTGTGTGTGTGTGACACTGATGATGCATGAGATGAAGATGGAGCACCGGTGGAATGAGATGGCGGGGGAAACCGGAGGTCCCGGAGAAAACCCGCCCCAACGCCGTGTTGTCCACCACAAATCTCACTTTGCGGTCCCCTGGGATCGAACCCGGGCCGCCTTGGTGAGAGCCAAGCGGTCTAACCACTGAGCCACGGCGACCAAGCGTATGGTCAAGCGACTTCTACTTGATGCGTTCTCAGCTCAAACCAGCAACAAGGAATAAATCGGAAATGGTCCATTTTATGTGTATACTACAGATATCCCTAAATAGTGTACTTTAACCAGATCAGCTTTTGGTGTACTAAGTTTTTGTCTGTCTTACTATTTCCAAGTTACCCTCCTAGACAGTGCAAGATAAACATTTTTCTTTTTATGTGACAGGATCTTAAGTATTTGGTATTTTAATTAAAATCGTTAGAAACATGTTTGAGAAAGTCAAATTTGTGGAGAAATGTTCCATGAGGTGATTTGGGTGGTGGATTTTTTTTATCAAATCTTCGTGTCGGTTCCTGGGAAGATGCTGAACTTAATCTACTTTTAGTATTTGAGTTACGCTTTACACACACACACACACACACACACACACACACACACACACACACACACACACACACACACACACACACGCGCGCGCGCGCGCGCGCGCGCACACACATCTTTTTGTATTTCTTGTTTGATTCAGAGAAACACAAAACATATTTTTCTGTTAAAAGTGCCATATAACAATGTTTAATGGAATACAGTATCTTTTCTTCTTACACACAGCAGAGAAAGTAAAAAGACCACTACGTTTTGTGATATCTTCAGCCATGGGTACAATAGTCTAACATATATCAGAAAGTATAACGAACCTGTTGTAAACATAATGGTTGAACTTGCATAAATTTCCGCTTGGCTCTCACCAAGGCGGCCCGGGTTCGATCCCAGGCGACCGCAAAGTGAGATTTGTGGTGGACAACACGGCGCTGGGGCGGGTTTTCTCCGGAAACTCCGGTTTCCCCCGCCATCTCATTCCACCGGTGCTCCATCTTCCACTCATTGTATCATCAGTGTCCTCGCCTGCTGTGCCGTATGTAGTAAAAGCAGGCGTTAAACACTACATATTTCATTTCATTGCGTAAATTTCTGTCCACGGCGTCCTAAGAGCTTTCCGTTACAATAGTTCTTGTCTTTGCGTGTGTTCCGTATTTTTTCCAGTGATTTTGGAAAACGTGATTGCTAATTGCAAAAACTATTATTAAATTGTGATTGTTGTTTTTATCAATTACCCAATTCTACCTTCATCCACATCCCTCTGCCATATTTTTCTGAACAGAAAGTTGCTGTTTATTCATATTTCATGCGGACAAATTATTGTATTTCGGTGTCTATATATCATAGTGCAACGTCATTGATGGAAATAATTCGATACCTTTTTGCCGATGTTCCCAGGGGCCAATAAAGCACATACAGATTGTCGTTTTGTCTTTTAGCTCGCGCCGGAAATAGTCCTGCATAAAGCGCAGGTCACCTTTACCACGTGTCGGAGAAATGCGTAGGTTGCCGTTCTGTTTCTTCGTCATACCCCCGCTTTCTGTGAATCCGCCCCTTTCACTGACAATGGGCTTACCCTTTTTAAATGGTAGGTAGAGGCAGTTAAGTCGTTCCTACGTAAACACCACCGCTCCAAATAACTAGTGCTATAGCTCAATAACAGGCAATTAGCGGTATGATTTTAAATAAATAATAGTACTTGAAACAGTGCAACTTATGGACCCATGGTCTCCTACAACGGAGGCTTTCTCATGTGATACAATTTTTAATGGGGCGAGCAAAGAGCTCCACTTTGGGGCGACAGTTTGAAGCAATAATAAAATGGGTGGCACACAGTTCCACTTTCCGCTACAGTTTGATACAGTAATGTTTAGCTCAGAGTAAAGCAATGAGGTTTCTGACAGGGTATGCGTGAGCATGTATGAGAAGGATAGTTTTAATGACACTGGAATGCCCGTTTTAAACTGGTTTAATGACTGCTTCTTTTTATCAGAACATCAAACTTAAAGTTGCCGACCTAGGGTTACCAATATATCACTGTTCAGAGAGACTGAAGGTGGAATGCTTATTACTCAATAAACTTAATTCGTTCTTCACGTACATATGAACCGACAAATATCTTCTCTTATCGCTTCTGGTCTGCCCTCGACCAAGACAGAACCAGATAACTGCCCTAATAGGCCTCACACCGAAGACTGCTGTCCACAGCTGCGCGTGGGTGTGTATGTGTGACTTTCACTTTCTGGAAGCCTTCTGTATTCAACCAAAAATTCCCTTTGTGACTATTTTGTCATGCCATTATTAAGGGGCCGAAGAATGCCTATTCAAACAGAGTCAAGTGCTACCCTTTAGAACTCTGCTAAGGAAACTGTTTCTTACGTTTATTTTGTTAAAACAACTTTTCAAGCCCGTTGCTATTCAACAAAACTGCACCTGCACGCGTTCCACACAAATATACATTCCTTTGAAATCCACTACGATTCTTTATACATCGCATCCCTTAATTTCTGTATCACATGGTTGGAATATATGGTTGGAATTGGATAAGTTAGGTAGAACGGCCCCCCGACACACTAAAGATGAACATGCAATGGATTGCTGGAGACCTTAAAACAAACGCCGCTATATTTCCACATTGGTTGGAAAAGGGTTATATAAATATGTTGCTTGCATTTTTGGTAAATGCTGGTCAGTTGTTATGATTTCTTTATGTTTAGCTAGTACAGGGACCCATTTTCGACAAAGTGACCTTGATTCCGATGGCGTGTGTTGTTACAGCTTTGCAGATAGAAATAAGTATAAACTGTCTGTAATTTCTTTTTTGCTCAAGAAATGGACAGAGTGCATGAACCTTCACCCCAAAAGTGTTTGAAGAGCATATAAGTTAGTATTATGTATATAAATTGTGGACAGTAATTTTGTACTTCATGATGCTTCTAATAATCTCGTCCTCGTTACTAACTCCGGCTATTATTTCAAGCAATGAGAAATCTAACTCAGGTTATTCGCGAGTGTGTATTACCCAATGAAGGGATGCCTCTTTTCCTGACCTGGACAGTCTGACTATGTATTCTTTTGCGGAGTATTTAACGAACAATAGAAACTATTATATTTGTGTCGTAAAGTTGATTCGTCTACGAAGCTATAACACACGGTTCTGCCATTGAGGCAAGAATGACTACTAGTCCGTCTACCAGCTACGTCTTGTCCCACCAGCGATCAAACCAGAGGTGCTCTAATTTATCCCCAGAATATGCTATTCAGGTTCAAATTGTCCTAAAAGAGCTCTCCTTTGGTAATGACTCTAAAACCCCCACTACTGGTTCTAATCCGAAGTTGACTCATTTCTGGTTTTCTGAAATTTGCTCCTTTACAATCTAGAGTCTCTCTATAGAATCTTAAAAGATCCTATTTCATGTTCCCAGAATCCCAAGCTAGACTTATCTGACAACCCTGAATACTTTCGCTGTTGTAATCTTCCAAATTATTTCTAGGAATTTGTCTGAAAACCAGCCATCGCTGATTACTGCAATTAATCTAATTTTACCCCGAGCCAAAATGTATTCAGAATGTATTGCCAAACTGCAATTAAAACAGTTTCAGCAAATATTCATATTTAATTTTGCAATAAGTTTTAATTTATTCCATTAATCCATTATTAACTAATTATAACTCAAATGAGCCCAGGGTCCATAGAGCTTATAGTTACCCGACATTTGTCTTTCAGGATAAGGGACAGCCCCGGAATAAACCTTATCCAGGTAACTCACCCTGACCAAGATTCGAACTCGGGACCTCTTGAACGTGAGGCAGACACTGTACCACCACGCTACCGAGGTGGGCCCCTATTCATTTGAATGGATTCTCTGCTAATGTTATTCTGAGAAATAGTTCAACATAGAGCTTACATTTACCCGGCATCCATCTTTCGGGATACAGGGAAACCTTAGTCAAATAACTCATGTTGACCGCGGCACCTCTTGACCGCGAGGTAGACGCGCTACCGTCTACGTTACCGTAATGGGCGTTTTTTTAAAGCAATTAAGCCTTTTATAAATATATGTGTTGGCTCATAAACTATGTTGCTTTTGTTTTCATGTTTTAAGTAAAGGCTGTATCTACAAAATAAAATGTTTGGCAATGCGCTTTAGTTATCTGATAAAGAATTATTACGCCACAAAGAAGTGTGTTTGATTTTTGAATATTAATATACTTTTTTTTAGTTCAATAAAATGACTGTCAAGTCGACAACAAAGAACATTTCCTGCACCACATACTTTTTGCGTTTGATCAAGGTTCTAGTGCATAAAAATGCACAACTCCCTATTAAATAACCTAAAACGCTATGCTAAAACAATTTATTTTTCACGTAAAATTGTCACCTAAAAAGTCAATATTTGGGCCAACCCTCTATGTGTAAACATAAATTATGCCTCTGGATGTATTAGTAATAGGTTATTCACAAGAGGATAATACCAATTTAGTTGGTTGCGCTACTAAAAGGTCCAGCACATTGGAAATTCGATTAAGAGACCGAGAATGCCGTCTTTCGTGATGTTAGGGTAACAAGGCACCCTCTGGTTCCCAAGGTCGCGGGTTCATACTCGGTGAAAAGCGATGGACTTTTTATTGCTTAAACATTTTTAGGAAACTTCTGCGGAGGGAAACCGAAGCCGGTGGTCCCGTGTCGTAGATTTGGGAAACGTAAACAACCTCAAGCATGATAAAGGACTCGTATAGTAAAAGTAAGCAGTCTTTTACCCCAACATGGAATGAGACGCTGAGAATCAATTCATAAGTAAAAACTAAATATCAAGACAGAAATTTGTGACAATACTCGGTTGTGTTCAAATGTTTGGGGAACAAATTGGCATAGCCTGCTACTACTGGTAAGTAATTGTGTGTGTGTGTGTGTGTGTGTGTGTGTGTGTGTGTGTGTGTGTGTGTGTGTGTGTGTGTGTGTGTGTGTGTGTGTGTGTGTGTGTGTGTGTGTGTGTGTGTGTGTGTGTGTGTGTGTGTGTGTGTGTGTGTGTGTGTGTGTGTGTGTGTGTGTGTGTGTGTGTGTGTGTGTGTGTGTGTGTGTGTGTGTGTGTGTGTGTGTGTGTGTGTGTGTGTGTGTGTGTGTGTGTGTGTGTGTGTGTGTGTGTGTGTGTGTGTGTGTGTGTGTGTGTGTGTGTGTGTGTGTGTGTGTGTGTGTGTGTGTGTGTGTGTGTGTGTGTGTGTGTGTGTGTGTGTGTGTGTGTGTGTGTGTGTGTGTGTGTGTGTGTGTGTGTGTGTGTGTGTGTGTGTGTGTGTGTGTGTGTGTGTGTGTGTGTGTGTGTGTGTGTGTGTGTGTGTGTGTGTGTGTGTGTGTGTGTGTGTGTGTGTGTGTGTGTGTGTGTGTGTGTGTGTGTGTGTGTGTGTGTGTGTGTGTGTGTGTGTGTGTGTGTGTGTGTGTGTGTGTGTGTGTGTGTGTGTGTGTGTGTGTGTGTGTGTGTGTGTGTGTGTGTGTGTGTGTGTGTGTGTGTGTGTGTGTGTGTGTGTGTGTGTGTGTGTGTGTGTGTGTGTGTGTGTGTGTGTGTGTGTGTGTGTGTGTGTGTGTGTGTGTGTGTGTGTGTGTGTGTGTGTGTGTGTGTGTGTGTGTGTGTGTGTGTGTGTGTGTGTGTGTGTGTGTGTGTGTGTGTGTGTGTGTGTGTGTGTGTGTGTGTGTGTGTGTGTGTGTGTGTGTGTGTGTGTGTGTGTGTGTGTGTGTGTGTGTGTGTTGTGTGTGTGTGTGTGTGTGTGTGTGTGTGTGTGTGTGTGTGTGTGTGTGTGTGTGTGTGTGTGTGTGTGTGTGTGTGTGTGTGTGTGTGTGTGTGTGTGTGTGTGTGTGTGTGTGTGTGTGTGTGTGTGTGTGTGTGTGTGTGTGTGTGTGTGTGTGTGTGTGTGTGTGTGTGTGTGTGTGTGTGTGTGTGTGTGTGTGTGTGTGTGTGTGTGTGTGTGTGTGTGTGTGTGTGTGTGTGTGTGTGTGTGTGTGTGTGTGTGTGTGTGTGTGTGTGTGTGTGTGTGTGTGTGTGTGTGTGTGTGTGTGTGTGTGTGTGTGTGTGTGTGTGTGTGTGTGTGTGTGTGTGTGTGTGTGTGTGTGTGTGTGTGTGTGTGTGTGTGTGTGTGTGTGTGTGTGTGTGTGTGTGTGTGTGTGTGTGTGTGTGTGTGTGTGTGTGTGTGTGTGTGTGTGTGTGTGTGTGTGTGTGTGTGTGTGTGTGTGTGTGTGTGTGTGTGTGTGTGTGTGTGTGTGTGTGTGTGTGTGTGTGTTATTTTTCTATTCTACAAGTTGTTGTTGTTGTTGCTACTACTACTACTACTGCTGCTGCTACTCTACTATTACTACTAGTACCACAATAATAATAATAATAATAATAATAATAATAATAATAATAATAATAATAATAATAATAATAATAATAATAATAATAATAATAATAATAATATAATTATATTATATTAGTAATTAATAAATACTATTAATAAAATATTAGTATTAATTATTCACAGTATTAATTATTATTATTATTATTATTATTATTATTATTATTATTATTATTATTATTATTATTATTATTATTATTATTATTATTATTATTATTATTATTATTATTATTATTATTATTATTATTATTATTATTATTATTATTATTATTATTATTATTATTATTATTATTATTATTATTATTATTATTATTATTATTATTATTATTATTATTATTATTATTATTATTATTATTATTATTATTATTATTATTATTATTATTATTATTATTATTATTATTATTATTATTATTATTATTATTATTATTATTATTATTATTATTATTATTATTATTATTATTATTATTATTATTATTATTATTATTATTATTATTATTATTATTATTATTATTATTATTATTATTATTATTATTATTATTATTATTATTATTATTATTATTATTATTATTATTATTATTATTATTATTATTATTATTATTATTATTATTATTATTATTATTATTATTATTATTATTATTATTATTATTATTATTATTATTATTATTATTATTATTATGGGCGCCGGGGTAGTGCGGTGGTTTCGTTCGCGGCTCCCGTTCTAAGGGTCCCGAGTTCGATTCCCGGCTCTGGGGTTGGCGATTTTAAGTCGGCCCTATCCACGCCTTCACCTCTGTCTAGCACACGTGAAGTATCCCCTATGCCCAACGTGGTTCGGAGTCCACGGTAAAAACTGTAGGTCCTCTCACCTCACCGCCATCTTCACTATCACCCTATCATCGGAGGTAATGGACACCGCCCTCTGGGTGCCTCCACCTGAGAAATGGGTCCGGTCATCACTTGGTGGGGTGAGGTTACCCCGAAGGCCAAGGTTGCCATGTGGGGAGTGTTAGTAACTAACTAACTAACTTATTATTATTATTATTATTATTATTATTATTATTATTATTATTATTATTATTATTATTATTATTATTATTATTATTATTATTATTATTATTATTATTATTATTATTATTATTATTATTATTATTATTATTATTATTATTATTATTATTATTATTATTATTATTATTATTATTATTATTATTATTATTATTATTATTATTATTATTATTATTATTATTATTATTATTATTATTATTATTATTATTATTATTATTATTATTATTATTATTATTATTATTATTATTATTATTATTATTATTATTATTATTATTATTATTATTATTATTATTATTATTATTATTATTATTATTATTATTATTATTATTATTATTATTATTATTATTATTATTATTATTATTATTATTATTATTATTATTATTATTATTATTATTATTATTATTATTATTATTATTATTATTATTATTATTATTATTATTATTATTATTATTATTATTATTATTATTATTATTATTATTATTATTATTATTATTATTATTATTATTATTATTATTATTATTATTATTATTATTATTATTATTATTATTATTATTATTATTATTATTATTATTATTATTATTATTATTATTATTATTATTATTATTATTATTATTATTGCCCGGTTGTTTTTCCATGTTGTGAAAACCGTAAGTGGGGGTTGTTATTGCTAAAGCAAGGTAATACGATTTTGTGATCAGACAGTCCGGCACCTCGCTTCTGAGAATACACGCAGGGAGAGCGTTCTTTGTTCCGAGTGAAAGGACGTCGGTAGAGTGATGCGAGCATATTATTGCGATGGACGTTAGTAGAGGGTTGCAAGGAAGAGTAATGTTGCTTTATTTTACGATTTTGCGTGTGATAATGCGCGGTACATTATTTGGTATTAGACTAGCGATTAATGTCGTCATCTTATTCGTACGGTTCGGACTGAACGGCGCTCATGCTACTCAAATGTTGCGGTACCTGTGTACAAGATTGTTTATAATTTGAACATATTACTGTTGCTTCGAACTGTGACTTAAAGGTGTGACGTGATGACCAGCTTTAAACAGGCAGTGGATGAAATGCGTGTTAAGGTAAACTTGGTCCAGTGTAACTCATTGTAAAATATAAAATTATTTTCCAAATTACGAAAAAGAGCCACGAAAAAAACGACCAAAGCTGCTTTAAAACATCCACCAGACAGTTGTAAACTTAAGTTAGCGTTAACTGGTGTGAAAGTAATGTCGTGAAGTTAGATGCTTAAAATTGGCTAGCCTGGAGGGAACTGTAGGGAATTGGTCCCTACGAAGAGACAAAAATCGTTTGTGTCATATTTGCCGGTAAAGATACTGACAGTTGGTCATTATTATATTATCATTAAAGATTATCTGGGATTGTTGTTCTCTTCAGTAAACACAAGACTGACTACAGAACAAAATCATTTACAAATTTTATTTCAGTAATAATATCCGTTTGCTTACATCTATCAGAAGTTAGGAAATATTAAACGCGGTAACTTACAAAATGTACAATTTTTATGTTATCAGATGTTTTGTCCTTGGAGGCTTGTATAACTGGGAGAAAAACGTAATGTAACTGTGTTTGATTTTCACTTCCCTGACCGTAATGTTGGTTTTAAGTTCTCTTTGTGGGATGTTCGCGTGGGTACAGTGCGGGTCAAGCAAACACCGTCAACAGGTAGAGCTAAAAATGTAATAGGTGTTGCAAACTTTTGGAACTTTCGAGTTACGGCCTTATATGAAAAGAAAGAAAAAAATATTACATGCCTCCCTCCCCCCTTTAACCTGGTGTGGGGTGGGTAAATATGGGCTTATTATTCCGTCATTGTCTTCATCCGCTTCATTCCACCCCGTCTGTCCGCAGCTTGTCATGGTGCGTAAAATATTTTAGACGCAATTTTGGTAGTCAGATTTAGGATCCCGTAGGGGAGGGGATCCGTCCCCTGCAGCTGCCGAGGTGCGGGCGTTGCGGATCCGTAGCACTCTGGTACCTCTGACGTTACTAGAGGAACCTCGGGCCGAACTGCCGAGCCCCTCCCGTAGAGGAGTTGTTGGGATTGGGTTGGATTCGAGGGGCCGGTGGAGGAGGTAGAGGGTTGCCTCATAAGTCCCGGGTACTAGCCTGCAGAGCTAGTAGGTGTGCTAGATCACCAGGCGGCCCCACCGAGGTTTTCGGTAGTCTTCCCTGCGGGGTTGACGCGCGTAAGTGGCGTATCCACTTCCACCCGTCTTGACGGTGTGGGGGGCGGGGGGCTTTTTAGGTTCAAGGTATTGCCCAAAGGAAAGACGCCCGGAGTTTTCCATCGCTCCCGGGTAGAAGGAGGCGCTGGTCTTTTTTTTTGTGTAATTTACGTCCTCCAACGTTAAGTCATATTGGACGGCGAATGAATTCGGTGAAGTGGTGCTCAAATGTGTCCAGGGTCCATGGAGCTTAGAGTTACCTGACATTCGTCTTGAAGGGTAAGGGAAAACCCCGGAAAGAAAACCTTACCCAGGCAACTCACCCTGACCGAGATTCGAACTCGGGACCCCTTGAACGTGAGGCAGACACGCTACCATCTATGCTACCGAGGCGGGCGCCCGGGTCCTTGGTCCTACTAATTAAGGAACAGAAAATTGAAGATGACTAAAAGTGGCCGTGGTCGCTAGAGCGTATGCCTCTAGCGTTCTAGCGCGTTGAGGGCCGCGGTTTCAAGTCCCACCTTTGGCACAGGTGTTTACGTGTATCTTTGTAAAAATACAGAAAAGCAGATCATTTAAAAACGTAAAAGTAGAAGTGAAAAATAAAAGCTTTCTCTATTCTGTTGTTATTGTTTACTTTGGCATAAATGACATAATTATTTATTCTTTAAGAACATAAGTGCTTAAAAATTTTAATGAATATACGGTACAAATAAAGCTTATTGATTCCTTAATTAGTAAAAATAAATTGAATAAAAATAGACCATTGTGCTTAAATGACATATAATTGTGTACTGTAACATTTCAGTAAGATTCGTATATAGTTTTTGTGATAATAATCCTGAGGTTAGCTGATTAACACTGACGTATAAGGATCTTAATCTCTCCTCAATATTAGGATTCACTTTATATCTCTGATATTTACTATTTCTTTAGGCATTCTTTACAAGTGCGTGATATTTCCACCGGAATACTCCTAGGTTTGCTTATAGACACATTCTTCTTTATTTCAGTATTCAATATCGTTTTTCCTCAGATTAACATTCAGTCTTGTACTTTTAATTTTTATAGTACAATTTTTATGTTCTGTTTCTGAATGTTATGATTTCATGATTCGAAATATGTCATATATTTTCTTGTACCACGTCCGGATTTTTCACAGAAGTGAAAACAAGAATTTTATATTCGCCTATTAGATCTATGTATTTATACATTTCTACAAGATCACTATTATGCTCGAGAACATGGCATGTATGAAGAAGTATGTAATTGTCATTTTAAACACAATGTATGCACATTTTACAAGTATTATCAACTTTAAATAGAAAAAAGAAAACAGTGACCTGACTAGGAGTACATTTTCTTCTTTTTGCATGTCTTCCATGCGTATCAAGATTACGTTCCCTTTTTAGAGACCAACAATAGTCTGCCATCATGTTAACACTCCATCCACCATGGTACCTTCTTTCCATGTCTTTCAAGTCCTGGTGGAAGCGGTCACCGTGTTCTTCACGGTGTGTATTATGTGTTGCCTTCGTAGCGTAGGTGGTATTAGCGTGTCTGCCTCACGTTCAAATGGTCCCGAGTTCGAATCTCGCTCATGTAGAGTTGTCTGGATAAGGCTTCTTCCAGTGTTTTCCCTTATTCTGAAAGATGAATGGCGGCTTACTCTAAGCTAGAAGGTTCCTATGCACATCTTAGTATCGGTTGAATGATCGCCCACCTCTACTTCGCGTATGTGGGCGTGAGGCCGGCAGTGGGTTTGGCAGGCCCTGGTTCGATATGGACTGTAGTGCCACGGGTTTAACTTTAACCTGCTAGCTTGAGATTGGGCAAAATGCTGTCAGCAGTTGAACAAAAGGACCCGTCTGGAGAACATAATGCCCTTCTCCTTAATGTCTATAAGTGCTTCTTAGTGGGTGATAGCATGTTTCTGCTGTATTTAATTTTGTGTTCTTTCAGCTAATTTGAAAACACAAGCGATGGAAAAATTTCTTACGTTGCTTCCGTCTTTAATTATTTTGTATTCTTATTATAACGAGTTTTCTGTTTTTCATTGGGGCAGGAGGTAAACCATTGCAGTCTGCTTTAAGGAACGTTTTTGACGGAAAACTACGAAGCGCTAAGAAACCGTGGAATAGTGATATGGATTTTAGATGTAATGAACGGAGTACCTACTGCGATTGGTATATTCCGCGTACCATCTATAGAGTCATTGATGAGAAGATAAAGGCTGGTGCATCAGGACTCCCAGAAAGAAACGGCCTAAGACATGAAAAAAGGATACTATCGATTCCTTTACTGCATGTGTTATTAAGTGTAAAATTTGCAGCTTATGTTCTCTAGGTGTATTCATTCGTAAATTTTTAGATATCCGCAAAGTTTTGTTACAATAACATTTAATTGACGGCAGGATCTAGATATTAAGAATAATTTTATGAAGACCTCAGCATACATGCACATCAAAGAATCTTGGCCAGACTGCGGCAAACTCGCATACCAGTGTTAAATTCATTGGGTTCAAATTGGAGCTATGAGTTCTCTTATCCTCAGGCGAATGATTGTAGGAAATGGATTTTGGTGGTTGTTGGCTACTCAGTCGTATTAATAACACTTTGTTTGTTGCAGAATTATTTGGTTTAATTCCTACTAAGTTTGCTTATCGGTGACCACCTGTTAGTAAAATTCCTAACATAAATTCAGTATTACTTGATACCCTGGATTACTTGTTTAAGGTTACTTCCGCGCGGTTTCTATTTCTTCTTTATACGGCGACTACTTTGCTCTAATAAAGTTATAATGTTGCTTCCACTTACGCTGGTTGTGCTATTCTTAACGTCCCTAAATTTCAGACCCATAAATCTTCGCTTCTTTTCTTAACGCGCTTTTCTTAACGAAGTATCACCTTTTAAGTTAAGTTTTTCTTACTTCACGATTCAGTTCGAACCTTATGCTGATCCCCTCTCTAACTTTATCACATGACCAAACTAGCTCACGCTTTTCAAATGTTACATTATTATTGGTTTCTCATTTATTTCGAATTTTCGGATTGGTTTGCAAAACTCATTTAACTCATTGACGTTCAGCCCACCCTGAGTTGGGGAACGCCTACCCTGAGTTGTGTGTAACGGATTACATCGTTATCAAATCAGCGAAGTAAATCCCTTTAGCGTTCATGCTCAACTGCATTTTGAAAGCCCTTTGTCCCAACACATTCCTGGCTGCAAGTATTCTATAGTTCTCCGATATTACACTTTTCCTAGCACAAAGAAGATAACGGTCCTTCCTTCCTGTTTCTCCGACGTGTACAGATTTTTACAACAATATTTTCTCTTCCTTGCCTGGATGCTTGTATATATGTTATATTAAATTATATTCTTCCCTTCTTATTCTTTAAGTCAACGGCTATTTTAGTCATTACTCTATCCATTCTAATTTCATATTATTATAACAATATTTTTATATTAGTTTAGCAAAGCATTTTTATTAATTTATATTCTTTTTTAATTATCTGATTTCGATTAATTCGCCGCCTCCTAATCGCTGTCTGATACTGCGGTTACAAGACCTTTCTTTTTTTAAAACCAAATATAGCCGGAAAGAATTTCATTTTTGAAAAGAAGTGAATTCTTTAACAGCTATTGTATACCCTATTATTTCGTTTGGCGAAGCTGGGTGTGTGTAACATAAGAAGGGTATAAATAGAGCATGAATATATCAAAATGTGTGATTGGCATTTGACATATCGCTAAGATAGGGGCAGTACTGCAAGTAGGTACTCCAGCGTAATTCATTCCGAATTGTTTGCTTCGCTTCCATTCAAAGACAATGATTATCATGAACAAATGAGGTTTTTCAACGATTGCTTTACTAACACTCTTCTTGCGAACATTCCTCCTTATTCTGTAATCGTTACGAACAATTCACCGTAACGTCCTACAATAATAATTAAAGTTCCACCTACGTCATTTGAGAAAATAGAAATAGAAAATGTGGTTAAAGAACTATAGCATTGTATAGGATTCTAAATGGTCAAACTGGTATCCACACTACGCTTAAACTAAAAAAAAGATACAGTTTTAAAAAAGAACGATACGTACAACTGCAACCTACGAAGCTGCGTGTATATTCGGTCATACCTAGACCTCCATATTACTGCAAATTAAATTGAAATAATTTGGTCAGTAGTAAACAGCTAGGTTTCTAAGCGCAATATATTGTAAGAAAAGTGTAAAACTGCGCTTGAAATTCCGTTACAGGTGGTAACCGCGGATGACTGGCAATAAGACAATGTGTACGTGGAAAAATATGATCACTTATATTGGAACTAGACATGTCCATGGACCAAATTACTAATCACTTCATTATTAGCTTAGATGATTCGGATATGGAGAATGAAGGCGTAACCGAATTATTATGCGTTTCAAATGGGAAGGGTTCTGGAGTCCAGATAATCAGATGCCGTATCACGCTCAGCGTTGCCAGCTTGTTACCCCACTCCTTTTATATTTCCCTCTCTCTCGCACACTCATACAACATGCAGGTCTGCTTGGCGCAGACGTAAGGGTAAGCAAATTATATTTTACAAACTTTTACAATGATGCAGTTGCCAAAATCAAAATTGGAAAAAGGCATTTTCGTAAATTATTGTATATTTTAAAATACTATAACTATAATTATAGTTTATGAATTACCTGTTTTTCTAATCCAATGGAACTGCCAGTGGCTCATCCATATCGCTGTCAGTCACTTCCATTAAGAGACAATTCGTCATTGTCACTGTCTTCATCGTCTGAGTCTTGCAAATTTATTATTATAGGTTCCAAGATCTCGTCACGTGCTATTTGTTTCTTGATACCATCTTCTTGAAGGTTTTCTGCATGCCTCACGCAGTTCTCCCAGTCCTGTTGTGTTACTTTGTCAATTTCTTCGTAAACAAGTCGTTTAACGTTCGTCAGTTTATAAGTATTATTTATTTTTGCAATGCCCCTTTTCATTTGAGCCCACACCAACTCAATTGGATTATATTGGCAGTGGTAAGGTGGGACGCGTATTACCTCGTGTCCCGTTTCAATTGTAAGTTGATCCAGCTGATACACTTTTTTTAGTGTTTCTAAACGGAAGTACTCTTTGCAATAGCTCATTTTTAATTTCTGTTTCCGAAAATTTTTTGAACAACGTGTACACCTTAAAAATAGTACTGCGAGCCTGACTTCGCAATACCAGCCTTTTTGACTCGCGGCCGCGCCATGGCTCAGTGGTTAGACCGCTTGGCTCTCACCAAGGCGGCCCGAGTTCGATCCCAGGCGACCGCAAAGTGAGATTTGTGGTGGACAACACGGTGCTGGGGCGGGTTTTCTCCGGGACCTTCGGTTTCCCCCGCCATCTCATTCCACCGGTGCTCCATCTTCATCTCATGTATCATCAGTGTCACCGCCTGCGGTGCCGTATGTAGTAAAAGCGGGCGTTAAACACTACACTACACATTTTTGACTCGCCACTAAATTCACAGCAAGAAGCCATTGCACTATTTAACTCTTACTCTACTGTTGTGTAAAGAACAACTGAATGATATTGATCTGAACTCTCCTGAGTAAATAAACACTTCTTATCCAGCATTCATTCATAAACACAAGCATACAGCGTTCCACAGGCTAACAGGAAATGTGTTTGCTTTTTCTCGAATTTAACACCTTGACTTATTCACAGTAATTCTTTTATCCGTCATGTCAGTAGCTTAAATTTCAGTTCTGAGTAATTAAAAGTATATGTACATACACACCAGCCACTTTGAACTCTCTAGAGTAAATAGAGATTACGAACCATTCATAAACAAAGATATAATGTGATCAGACACGTTCTGCCATGTAGGCGGAAATTTATTTCCTCTCGCTCGAATTGGATTATTCAAAGCAATTCTTTTATCACGTCATGTCAAACATTTACGTTTCAATTCTGAGTAGTTCGTTTCAATTCTGAGTAGTTACAAATATACGTACACGCATACATGCCAACCAATATTGATATTTATACAGTGTTTACGTCGCGATCTATTGTTATAATACAGGTAATAGTGGTTTATTTATTTGTATTAGAAAAACTATTTGAGCTAAAAATATGGGGTTTTCATGGTTATGTTAGATACATTACTCTCTACCTTCCACATGGATCAGTTTCGGCAAACTCTGATTTTTTGTCTTAGCGCGAATAGTATTTCATACAGATTGATTAGGTTGGCGCTCCTCACACACCACTTAGCGGGAATGTAATACGACAACACCGCAGACCTCCCATTGGTTGCTCACCTAGTAGCGCTCAAGGACAAACGCCTTCCTATTTGAAATACATAATAGATGAAGCTAAGGAAGACGAAGGGTTTGTCACTGGCCCTTTAGAAGGAGTGTGTCTTCTACTTGCTTTTCCCTAACCTAGGTCATTTTGGTGAATAATATATACCTTTCTGTCTCTAAATTGTTGTACCAAGTAAAGCGTCATAATTGAAAACTCATTCCAAATAAAAACTCATTCTAATATAAGTTTGCCAAAATGCAAAGCGGCAGTTGTAGCATTATAAATCAATATTTTTAGAAAACCTGCATGGTAATCGCAAAAACTGTTATTAAATTGTTTGTATTCCTATCAGTACAACACCGGTAACCTCATCCCTCTGCCAGGATTTTCTAAACAGGACATTGCCCTCTACCCATGATACATGCTGACAAATGAATGTCTTTCCGTCCCTATGAACCTTTTTGGCTTTCTGATGATGGCGATATTACGATTCCTACTTATTGGTGTTCCCTGGGGCTTGCAAAGGAAATGCAAAACGTTTCTGTCCTTTTCTCTTTTACCTCACGCCGTAAATAGACCTATAAAATGCGCAGGTCTTACCTTCGCACGTGTCGGAGAACTGCGTAGGTTGCTGCTCTGTTTCCTCGTCATATATGCTGTAAGTTCGTGCGCATCGCTGTCGATAGGTTTACCTTTTCTTTTATTTTATTTTTTAAGACGTTCCCATTTAATAGCATTGCTACAACTAATAATTTCAGAAGCTCAATTGCAGTCATTTAGCTGTATGTCTTTAAATAAATTATTGTACCCAAAAATTGTGCAGTTCATAGACGCTTCAATTCATACCTCGCAAATTTCTCATGGTTGGAAAATAACGGTAAAACATTGGATTAGTCAGGTAGAGGAGTTCCCCCAGACACTGCCACCCTGCTTTCTGTGTACTAAGTTTTTTTCTACGTCTTACCATTTGCAAGTTATATAAAAGTCATCAAGAATTTAAAACACCTTTGAGGAGAATCCGAGAAAATTGAAAATATACATATTATTTTTATATAAAATATCTTAGGCATTTGGTATTTTAATTCAAATCGTTGG
Source organism: Mantis religiosa (assembly GCA_030765055.1). Classification (NCBI taxonomy): domain Eukaryota; kingdom Metazoa; phylum Arthropoda; class Insecta; order Mantodea; family Mantidae; genus Mantis; species Mantis religiosa. Next base: position 45,288,544 of record CM060950.1, on the reverse strand, counting down.
AAACAATTATGAGAAAATCAAAATTATCGATAAATAATCCATCACGTAGTCTGGGGTGGGGGAGATTTGTTGGAAACCTTCGAGTCTGATCCTGGGAAGATGCTGAACTTAAAACTTTTTGTGTTTCGGTTACGTTTTACACACACACACACACACACACACACACACACACACACACACACACACACACACACACACACACACACACACAAACACACACACGCGCGCGCGCGCGCACACACGCACACACACACTCACACTCATACATGCCTTTGGGGTAGGAGTGCAATATCACAATATGTAATGCAATACAGTACCTTTAATTCTGACACGTAGCATACAGAGTAAAAGGACCACTACGCTTTCTGATATCCTCAGCCATAGGCATAATAGTCTAAAATCTGTCTCAGATTAGAGCGAAACTGTAGTAAACATATCGGTGGAAACCTCCTCTTATGAACTTTTCTAAATTTTCGTCCATCAATCGGCGGCCTAAGAGCATGTTCTTGACTCAATGTATGTTCTCTCCCATATGCTTAAAACAGGATCGTTCTAGTTTGAGACAGTGTGTGTAGTGTTTAGCGCCCGCTTTTACTACATACGGCACCGCAGGCGGTGACACTGATGATACATGAGATGAAGATGGAGCACCGGTGGAATGAGATGGTGGGTAAACCGGAGGTCCCGGAGAAAACCCGCCCCAGCGCCGTGTTGTCCAACACAAATCTCACTTCGCGATCGCCTGGGATCGAACCGGGGCCGCCTTGGTGAGTTTGAGACAGGTGATATGAAATAGTCACTAGAATTCTCCAAAGAAATGTTTCTAGATTTTATTGACATTGAGCTTTCAAAGGAAAAAATTACTATCCCCATTTAGGGCGAAAAAGTATTTGGCCATAAAGTAGTATGTCTTGTGCGGAGTCCTGGTGTGCTAGAGCGTTGTGGTTTGTTTCCGTGCCACGGAACGTGCCCGGGTTCGATGCCACACTTGGGGTTTTGTAAACTTTAAGGTCCCTCGTATAGGATTTGTGTGCATTCAACATTTTGAGGAAATTGAGGAACTACGATTGGTACCGGACCGTGGTCTAGAAAGCCAACTTTCTAGGTAGAAGTGTCGTGATGCGGACTACAGCTCCTTCCCGTATCGGTTGCATGATCGTCCACCACTGTCTTGCGTATGTGGGCGTGATGTTGGCAGTTGGGTTACCAGACTCTAGCTCGCTTGCAGACTCTTACGCCATGGGTTGGAACAAATAGTGGACGGTATTGTAGGAACCAATCTAAACAGTTTGTATGCCTCAATAAAGATGTCATCCATATTATTAACATTTAAAGACTTCATTAATGCTTGAAGATGAACACCTTCATCGGCCTTATCTTGGTAAGTTAATGTAAGGTCGTCCCTTAGTCTATCCAATCGGAGAACTGTTTTGGGTAGCACAGCTTTAAATTATTCAAAACTTGAATACTTTGTAGTACCTACTGTTGAAATTTTGAACTGTTAGCAAGCTTTAGATATTTTAAATTTAGCATGTCTTCAAATCGCTAATTAATTTCGGTCATTATACTCTCCAGTATTTCATGAAATAGGGACTTCAAGTTTTGTTTGCACTGATCTAGGCACAGATTTCGCATTTCAGGAGCGGCTTTTAATTTAAATGAAGTTGGTTCAATAAACTAATTGAATGATTCATTGTTTCTCTTTCTGTTTAAAGCGCCTACTATATTGTGAATCGTGTTTTGCATAGAATCCGACATCTAATGATTTCTTCTGCAATACACTGAATAAAATATCAGTCATATCAAAAATGCCTTTATAAACTAGAAACAGGAAAGCAAATTCAAAGCTACTAAACTTATTTATGAATCCCTCAGTCTGACGAATACTTGTTGAATCGCCATTTTTCATTATATGTCCGTGGCATTCCCTTCCATTCTTCTACTATTCCCTTTAAGGTCTCAGAAATCGAGGATCAACTAGTGTCTGTTCCTATAGGTATGCGCCTTCCAACCTCGGTACCAAGAACATAAAAGACCGTTGGCTAGAATTGTGGAAGAAATCTGGTATTCCTCTCACGTATGGGAAAAAACAGCGTTTCTGAATTCTATCACAGCTTTGTTGGAAAACTAGGTTAAGTATATGTGGAAAACAGTGAACAAAGACAGCTTGGGGTGCTACGTCTTTCACCTTCTTTTGAAGACAATTTAAATGCCCGGCCATAGCAGCGGCTCCATCATAGCACTGTCCCACAAGTTTAGATTTATAATGAAACTCTGATAATGAATCATCAGGTAGATGAAAAAGTATGTCTGAAGTACGACCTTCACTGACACCCAGAAATCATTCAACAGTATTTCCATTGACATATCGCAGAATTAAACTGCGTTGTGTTTTTTTGATGTCAGTAATGCACCGAGAAAAACTGTATGTCCTTAAACCCATCATTAATAGAGCCCCTTATATATTCGGAGATACACTCGGTAATTTCATTTTGTAATGTTTTTGAATGCCCTGCAAAAACGGATTTTATGCTGGAATAGTGGTTCTGAATTTCGATGGGGCTTTGCTCTACATATGAATCCAGATAGAAAAGGGTGTTTGGTGAACGGAACACACCAAGTCCTGTGTTAGATTCACTGTAAATCCCTTAAATAAGAATAATTAAACACTTCACATATCCCTGGTCACATAAAAAAATTACAATTTTACACAGTTGCAAACCGACGATAAACAGTAGCGCATGAGCACACTAGCACTGCAAGCAGGGATCGCTTCAAGCGGGTTACCACTTCTACCAACACATTTCGTTTCAAATAAACGAAAAAGTAGAAAGAGAATCCTGTGTTGTGTTGGCAACACGAGTCGGTGCGGAATATACGGCTTCTATGAATCGAATCCGTAACCATGGTAACCGGCAATACATTCTGCCCCTGTAACCTCTCCTCTCCCGCCACATATGTTACGGTCACCTTGGCCTTTTAATAACGAATCACCAGTGGGGAAGTAAGCTAGCTGCATTATCAACGCGCGGGCGCCAAGGGAGCGGTTCCATGACAAAATATAATATGAAGAACTTTTATATATTAAAATTAGATGCTAGAAGATAAAACATAACCATGTGAGTTATCAAAAACAAGTAGGTGACTCGGCGATTCAAATACATCAGGTACAACCGCCCCAGATGAGGAACAAGAAGCTACGAAAAGTTTAAATAGACGATGTGTTTTCATGCATATAATACCAGCAAGGTGATAAACGAATGTTCAATCCAAAGAGTGACATAGAATACGTGACAGCGGGTCGGGTGTGTTAGCTGCTGGAATATGGTGATGCGAAGGCTAGGTTCGAAATGAGGTCACATTCTTTCTCCTCTTTTATTGTCAGTATTTTAGTTACTAATTTATTTATTGTTGCTATTACTCTCTTGTGAGCCAAAGACACAAGAATTAGCTCAACATATAAGTTAAACCGAGCTCACACTATCGGCAGATAGGAGAAGCCCTTGCCCTTCAAAGGGAAACTGCGGGCTATCTTTATCGTTAATTAGGGTTCATGTTCAACTTTGTGATCCTTATAATCTGTACCGTATCTAGTGTTTTAAACTATGTTACGCAGTTGGCTTTCATTTGTTATGAGCATGACGACATTAAATCTAATAGTTTTTTTATTCATTCTTAAATCTGATGTTTCACATTTGTGAAATGTTTGAAATTTGGTTGAATGGATCAAGGACAGTACTGATCATAATAAAATATATACTACGAACTAAAAATTTATAACTATCTGCAAATGGAAAACTTGGCTATTGTATTTTGTAAACACCTATAATGTTATGAAAAATGTTATTTCTATCATAATATCAAATTATAGGCCATAAGAGGTAAGATAAAGGGTAATAAAATTTTTAAGCTGAACACGAAGGACTTGAAGCCAAGTTGCAATGGTAGAGATGTGAAGTAACCTGTATAATAGCATTTAGCCAACGCTAGCTTGAGAGGTAAGGTTCCTACACGAATAAGTAGCCGCAGACCTCAAATCCCCACCTCGCATTTTTACATGGTTTTTGCAGCTTTATACAGTGTTTTCAGCTCGTTTTGGTAGTTTTAACACAAATAAAAGAAACTGCATCCGCCATTACTGTTACTGTATGAGCTAAAAACTGCTGTAATTTGTGACAGAACGAAAAACAATTACCTAATACTTGGCATTCTTTGACATGGCTGTACAACGAAAACACGCGTTGGCTGCAGATTTAAATACAATTGGTCACACTGTATAGATCTTCCGTTTTGTGCACCAATGTTTTGTCAACTGATCTATAAGTTAGGTTGTTCCTTCAGGGGCTAGAGGAGGGGATCCGTCCCCTTCAGCTGCCGTGGTGCGGGCGCTGCTGACCCCTAGCACTCGTGGTACCTCTGACGTTACTAGAGGAACCTCGGGCCGAACATTCGTGTCCCTCCCTGATAGGGAGTTGTTCGGATTGGGTTGGACTCGAGGGGGCAGTGGTTCCCAATACCCGTGGGAGATCGGGTACGTCTCCGGACGTGGTTGAGGGAAGCCATTAATATTCCCGCGTACTAGCCAGCATAGCTAGTAGAAGGTGTGCTAGATCACCAGGCGGCCCCACCGAGGTCATATCGGTAGCCTTCCCATTTTGGTGTTAGCGCGTAAGTGGCGTATACACTTCCATCCCGTCTTGAGTCCACAGGACCAGATGGGGGGGGGCACTTGTTAGTCTCTAGGTCTTGCCCTATGGAAAGAGCCTCGGAGGCGCCGGGCACCCTTTTGGGACAGTTCGGTAACTCCCTGGTAGAAGGATGCCTGGGTCCTTGGTCCTACGGGTCCAGGGCTAATGGGAGTAGCACCTCTGCACTTAACTGTTCCTTCAGGGCCGTGTTTAAAGGTGTGTGCGAATGTGCGCTATAAAAGTTAGTAAACTCGCCTAAAATTACTACTGCAGCCTCTGTGTCTGGATATGATATTTTTGAAATCGACATGCATAGTGATTGCTTTCTGTGCCCTACAACTTTTATGCACTGATTTGTCTACCCTTCCTTTATAAACTGTTCTGCAAATCATCCATTAGAAGACATTCAAGAAGGGCATAGGTCACATATGTCGCTTAGCACGTTGCGTAAATTAAGAAATAAATACAGGCAGGTGACTCATCTAGCATATTTGCTATCGGATGATTCTGTTATTTAATAGAGTATTCAACAGAAATTAATTGTTAAGTATTAATTTTGCTTTAAAATTATATTTGTTATGATTTTTTTTTCTTCTGAAAGCTAACATACCATACGTAACATGCTGGTACTTTTTACTACTTCCGACATATTTGAAGTTGGCATTAAACACCGAGAGGGCACCGTTAAACGGTTTTCTGATTTACAGACACTATAGATGTGGTTGGGCATACAACGGTACCAAACAAAGACATCGTTTACAGTAATCGTTTCTATAGTATACAAAAGTCTGTACTCTAGGATAATAACAAAATAACGCCGTTAAAATAAGCTACAGTAATCCTAACTAGTACGGCAGTAGATGAACGACGGAACATGACCCAATTGCTACCAAGTGTAGAATTTATATTTGTCCTCAAAAGTCAAAAGAAAACCACGGCATCACAGTTG